>JAFBJQ010000261.1:77177-137841 GCA_016785345.1 Trinectes maculatus
CAGAAATTCTCTGGGCTACGCGGAAGTGAAAATGGCGGACGGACGGGAGGGAAATATACTTAAATATTATAAAATATAACAAAATACGAAAATAAAAAGTACAGGAAAGTAATCAAAAGCCTCTAATTTAATAAAAATGCAGTGGTAAACAAAGTATTTTGTGAGACGACAATAATGTGGTACGTTTTAATTGTGCGACAGCGATGACGTAATTACCGGCGCCGAGAGTAGTGTCCGAAAGATTTTTCTGTTGAGCTCACTACATAGTGCACTACATTTATTTCCCTATATAGGGAGTAGGGAGTAGGGGTTAGGGGGCGATTTCGGACACAGCCAATGTCTCCCAAGCTCCTGTAAAGCTCACTAAATATTATGTTAAATCTTGGTCCAACAAACATATTGATTATCTGTGCTACAACTTCGTTAGATTACTTTTCCCTCCACTGGATACAGATCAACCCCTTCTCTGCCTGTGATTGGGTCAGGTCCGGACAAAAGGCATAATGATTGGTTACGGGTAGAAAGAAATATTAAAGTAAACCAATCAGACGCAGAGTAGGGGCGGATCTATGCTCAAAATAAAATGTTAGCCTGGAGCCCAAAGCCAGTTTGTTTAGCTTAGTGTAAAGACTAAGCTAATACCGTTTGGCAACAAAATCCAGCTACTAACAAATCTAAAGTATCAAACCACACATTGTGTGAACAAAATTATATGCAGTGTAAACACAAAGCATAATGATAACCCCTCCCCCTGTTTCCTGTATTTCCTGTCTTTGCACTATGTTTAGCTAACTGAGTGCTAGTTTAGCTTCTACTACAGATATAAGCGTGGTATATTTTAACACAACTCTCAACAGAAAAGCAAATAAAAAATATTCCTAAAATGGTGTGGTGAATAGCATGTTAACATATTGTTACACAAGACTGGATGTATTTTTCTTCAGAGCCTTACTAAAGTTAGCTAATATCTAATCAAGATAATAATCATAAAAGGGGACAGACTCTATCTTTTCATTGCAATGTTATACCTACATTAGGCTACGACAATCTCAGACATCACACACACAATCACACACACACATTGGTGTTAAACTCAGTGAGTGGCGATGCTAATGCTGTCAGAGCTAAATGAGTAGCCTGTACAAACACTGGGATTAAAGGTCTGATTAAAGGGTCAGTTCACCCAGAACAGGAACAGCACATTTTAGCACTTTGACGTAGTAAATATGCCGATGTTTTGCAACAGCTCCGGTTCATTTGTTCTGTAATATGACAGATGTGGCAGTATATTTTATTAGTAAGTCAAATATATATCATTTGAGAGAGATGACACAAAATACAGAAACTGGGGCACTGCTTTCTCTCAAGGCAGCGTTCTTCCTGTTTTTTGTTTTGTTTTGTTTTGTTTTTGTTTCACCACAATTGTTTTCATTTACTTCCATTGTGTTCTGGTAATGGTATGAGGTTTCGGTGGCGTAAGTTGTTAGTTGCAAAACCTCTGCAAACAAAACCCGCAATTAAATTATCTGCATGTTGAAGCCACATGGAGTAACTGAGAGAATACATTTTCATGTGTTTTGGGTAAACTGGTCCTTTAAGTCTCCACTGGCTATAAGAGAGGATGCTGTAACTTGGCTGTGTCAAAATGATGTGACTCGATATCGGAGAGGCCTGATCTGCTTGGGATCTTAAAGGTTTGGGAGTGGAGTAGAAATAAAGAGATTGAGGATGAGGGGGGAGCAGGAGGGAAGGGGGGGGTCATGTGATGAAGAGAGGGGTCGACACAGCATAGAAGTGAGACTGTTGTTGGTGGAAAGTGGAAATGGTGGAAGGAGGTGAGATGTGGCCTCTGGTCCATTTCAATTCAGAAATTAAAAACTGAAAATATTTCAGTGACATTTCCTGAAAACACACCATCACGGTGTCACTTTAATTCTTTTTTTGGAAACGACTCTTTGGTCTAACCTGTAGTATTTTCTCTGGAAAAGAGACATCTATTGAAATGTTAATTGGAACATAGCGGCTAAAATAATAATTATGATTAAGCTTATTTGAGTCATTTAAGTTTAGACTGACATAATTTGTTGACTTTTGCATTCAAAGAATGATGTCATAAAAATGCAAATTAACCCTCCACATAATAACAAGCACATCAGGTAGCTTGTGGAGCTGGCTGTGGCTACTTTTAATTAAAAACAGTTGGCAACACTGAATAAGCTGGGGGTTCCACTGGGTACTGAACATTTATAAAAACATTTATAAAATAACTTTTTTACTAAACTTTACCATTGTGTATTGAGTTCTGAACATTTGGAGCAATAATAAAAGATCATGGGAAATAAGCTTATTTGCTTTGTCTTCCTGAGAGCTAAATGGGCGTTTATATCTATACACCTACAGCCAGTCGCTGGTTCATTTATTAATTAAGACTGAAAATATATTCTGTCGCTGTCCAAAGGTGAGGAAATCTATGTTCTATCACTTCTAAAAATCATCAATCGACAACGTTTGTTTAACTTTGACTTAATGTTAAAGTTACATATAATAATAACGTTATTATACAAATGAAACATACTTCTTGTTAATTAATGTGCTCGACATGTGTTGGTAGGATGATTGTGTTATCTGGGGACAGAGGCAGTCTCGCTGTTTCCCCATCATACCAGTCTTTATGCTAAGTGATGCTAATCTAACAGGATTTTAATCCTTTCTTGTAACATGACATAATGAAAAGACGAGTTTTCAGGGGCTTTACAGTTCAATGTACAGCCAGTTTAACTGGAGGAGCAGGGTCTGTCTCAGCCTCCATTAGAAGCTTTTACTTAGAAACCAGTCTTTGCATCTGAATTGATGTGGACCTTGGCCCAGCCTCTGCAGAGGCATCTGGAATGCGTGCAGCATGTGATGGGATCTTGTGACAGTACTACCTGCATCCACATCATTAGGCCAACCGCTGGACTGAGAGCTGCTGCCAGCCGCCGGGGAACGGCCTGAGTAGAAGACATCGTCCACCGGGCTCTCCATCTCGCTGTCGTCAATGGACTTGCGCTTGTTGGAGCTGACAGACAATAAAAGAGAGAGTGAGGTTTTCTTACTGATTGTAGGTGGAGATGAGGAATGTGATAGAAAGATTTGCTTACATATTTAGCTAAGAGTGTTTTTTTTCCAGTTTTACTGAATTTACACAGGTTTCTCAATAAAACTAAAAAGTAATACACACTTTTTGGGACATGAGGGCAACTGTGACTTTTTATTTCTGTGTGTGTGTGTGTTTGTGTGTGTGTGTGTGTGTGTGTGAGAGAGAGAGAGAGAGTGCCTACATCTCATTTTCATATCAAGTTTTAGCCAAGAGGCAGGCAAAGCAACACAACCAGAGACAGTAAGACAAACATGAGGCCAGAGTCTATTCATCTTGCTGTATCCATACTGGCCTGAAAGTAGTGTTCTGTGTGTATAGTGATGCTGGAATGCATTCCCGTGTGTTTGCAGAATCTTATACAGCAATACATCTGCGAGCAATAAAATGAAAGGGGGGGGGGGGTTGCAAATGTACAGCGATCCTGAAAGTTTAAATATGTGTGCGCCTGTGTGCGTATCTGTGACAGCATGCGTGTGTGGCGTTTGTGCGATGTGTGATGCAGGGGTCTGTGTTACATTAGTATCGGGGGAGATATTCTGTAATGAGTGTAACTACCTCCGTGGGAGACTTGCATAAAGCTCCATTTCAGTCCTGCAGCGTAAGATGAGCGGTCGACAGAGGGAGCAAGGGGGGAAAAACAGACAATGGCCACAAACACAGACAGAGAGACAGAGGGATCGGTGGGGAAAGTGAGAGGGAGTGAGAGGTATTAGTGGTGGAGGAGGAGAAAGGTGGAGAAGAGAGAAAGAAGGCCACAATCAAAAGTTTAGCAGAAAGACTTCAGAGGTTAGAGGATTAAGAAATGAAGAGTAACTACAATATCATCTGTGCTGAGGTGTGTGTGTGTTTGTTTGTTTGTGTGTGTGTTTGTGTGCGTGTACCTGGTGGAGGGGGTGGAGGTGATGGAGCGCCGTCCCAGGGTCACTTGGTTGATGTTGTAGTATCCGGGGCTGTCCAGGTCGGCCAGGGAGAAGTTGGGCCCGGTCGCTGTTGCCACTGGGGCTGAGACACACACAGACACACACACATTCACATTGTTACAGAGATGAACATTTGAGATTTGCTGCCAAACCCCAAAAATGTGTCTCAACGAAAGAGTTAAAGTTCCTCCAAAACAAGGATATACTGTGTGCGTTCAGTGTAACTTGGTTCAGGAGCAGTGTAGCATCCTGGGATTTATTAGCTGCTGTTTCGTGACACCAGCCTGCTCCTGGTGATGGTTTTAAAGCAAATCGAAAAGCCTGGGACTGGAATAATGCCTGGATCTTTTTATGGAGTAACCTTACCCTCACAATACGTGTCACTGTTTCAGCCATGACGCTGTACTTTCTGACTGTTTGAACACTGCTTGACCCCAATCCCATTCGTTTTTACTGAAAATACCAAACTTTAAAAATGGGATATGAAAAAGAAAATCCGAATAAAGAAAAAAAATAGTGTGTGTTCATGGTGACAACAGGACAACAATGTGGTATGTTCTTATTAGTTTTGGAACAATCTACATAGTATTTCGATATGCTATTAGATAAAGCATATCGAAATATACCAGGAAAAGTTAGTAGGATCGGTTCATTGCTGCTGAGAATAAATAATAAACAGAGACAATCAATAGAATGACAGAGAAGAGTTTGTGGTTTTCACTCACTCTGCGACACACGGACCAGCTCGGCTACGTTCCACACCCCTGAAGTCACAAAGCAGTCCTGGAAACTCAAGTGGCCTGGGTTAAAGAGAGAGAGGAGAAAAGTGTGTGAGAGCAAACTGCAGGGTACAGTCGATGCATACACTCAAACGTGCAGAAAATGATGCACACAAACCCATACCCATACGCACACATGCACACACACGCAGAGTGCATGGCAAAAGCTCGACACACTGCTGGTGGCTTCCAGAACAACCATGTGTTTTCTATAAGAAACAACAGCCCTTTGGTTTTGGACATGTTGTTTTCAGGCGAATGCACTACGGACACACAAACAGCAGGGTATATGTTGCAAACAGTGCGTCCATCCACTGATGCAGTAGAATTAACCTTAAAAGAAAAAAAATCCATTTTATAGCAACATGGGTGTCGGTTCTACTCGATGACAAGAAACAACCTCCCTCACTTTCCAACCTCCCGTGCTGGATTTTCACTGGCTGTTGTGTATTTGATTGCTTTGCCAGGTGCAACACTAATGACTTAACACTGAATCGCCTGTGCGTTGGCTTTTCAGACGGCTTCTCAGTTGTGACACTGACGAAGGCCAGACGGGGAAAAAACGGGTTTTCTTCTGTAAATGAAGTGATTTCATGGAGGCTGATCCTCCTCTGCGATCCTGCCATCCTCCTCGATTTCATCTCTCTCCCTCCACTCGTCCATCACTTCTCCCCTGCCTGGTTACTTCACTCCACCTCCCCCCATTTCGCTCTGTCTCTCTCTTTCTTTTGAACTCAATCCCTTATTTTCCTCCTGTTCTCCATCTCTCCCTCCCTCACTCCAGCCCTGTCCAGGGTTAACCACAGCGGGGACAGCGCATGAGGTCAGCGCTCAGCTCGGCAGCGGCCATGTGGTTCCCATCTTCCAATAACGTCAGTGTGATTTATGAGTGGGCCGCCACAATCCCAGCACAACCCCAACGCTACAGTACCATCAGCTCTCCTTACCATAATAAACTTAGACCCAACTCTGCTGGGACACCCTCGCACACAGAGAGGCCTGTATGTAGGGGTAGTGTGTGTATACTGGTGTATACTGTACGCACACGTGTGTTCCTTTCTGCATAGATGTGACTGCATGTAGGTGCAGGTATGTAAAACATTTTTATGCCTGTGTCTGAGTGTGAAGGGAGCAAAGTCGTAAACGTACCATTTGGTGGGGGCTTGACGTCTGTGTCTCCTTGCTGGTTGGAGTTGTCTGATTGTCCCGATTGTTCTGGAAGACAGAAAAGGGAGGGAGAGAAACGGTCAGTCAGGTGGACAGATGTCTGGACGCGGCCCAACGCATTGGGTTAGCATCAGAGAGAACTCTCGAGAAAGTGAATGAGAAATGGCGCCTTTAGTCATTTTTTCCACTGCGGAGACACGGACATGGACCTGAGACTAATGATGGGAAGATGCACGGATCTGCTCAGGTTGAACCTCAGTTCGAAGTCATAAAACGGTAAATGTTGTTCTTTCTTGACTCCTCCATGGTGCAATAAACATTGTTTCATACATGAATTCACTTTGAAGCGTGTCCCTCCATTGTATACATGTATACCTTACTTTCAGCCACTCCCACTACAGAATGACACCACATTTCAGCAAAAGGTCTTTGACGCTGTACTTAAACTGGTCCCGAGAAAGCCCAGCTTCCCCCTGCTGACTTGTTAGTTGAGGTACACTTGTAAAATGTACACTTTTGGGTTTTAGGGATTGTTTAGATTGCATCTCCTGTGTGTTTACCTTAAAATCTATAGGGGCAGGCAGGCGGAGCGTTGCCTGCGTCAGCGAGTTTGGTTTGGCCCACTGGCTGCCATTCTTCTTAAGATGTGTAATGCAGCCTTAGAGTTTTATGGTTGTATCACATATACCAATTACCCTACAGCACGGAAGCTTTAAGGCCGTCCTGGGCCAAGGGTCCCCGGTCGGAGCGTGGCCCCCTTGCAGCCGGTACCATGGCCCCCAATCTCAACATCCTCTGAGCCCATATCAACGTGCTAATCTTGGGTGGCATTATTACGCGACATGCCAGCAAACTGCTGCACAATTCCCCCGCTCTGTCCGGTGCCAAAACCAGGAAAACAAAAAGAAACAATATCACCTCACCACCCGAGTCAGAAAGAGGAGGGAGAACACACAGGGTTAGAGTTTCTCTTTTCTCAGCAATACTCATCCCTCGCTCTGCGAGCGCGAGACTTCATCTTCGTGTCTTTCTCCCTCAGTTCCTCTCACACTCGTTCTGACTCTGCTTCTCTTTCTCTCTCGTGCTGTCGCTCTGTGGAATCCTGGCAGCCATCTTAGCGCTTGGCAGCCATCTTAGCTTTGGCGGTACCCATGCATTCCTGCTAGCTGACGGCACACCCACACACGCACAACACACATACACACACACACTCTCTCTCTCTCTCACACACGCGCACACACAAGCCCAGTGGTCTTAAAGATAAAAAGACCTACAGAGAATGTGCAGTGCTAATGGAGTGAAGATAAAACCGCTGGGATGTTTGTCTGCAGTCCTGTGAGTGTTGTGCTGCCTGCTCTAATGATGACTTATGTAGAGTGGATGAGTGACATAAAAACAGGGAGATGATGACCTCCCAGAGGTCAGACACACTCATAAAGTCTAAGGACGCTAAGAGGAAAAAGAGGAAATCACTGGACCATAGTAAGGTGATCTTGTTAGCTGAACCGAGAACATATATATATATATATATATAAATATATATTTTAAATCAAGGTGAGCCCTGACTAACCCGATAATGCATCTCGTTACCAATGCAACCCTTTAAAAACCATTTAAACCTGTGTGCCTGTGTGAAATCGCCACTATGCGACAGTTTCTAAGCCAAAATTTGGTGCCTAGTTGTCATGACAACAGAGATGGCACACTACAGTTGAAGTCCCTTGTGATGAGTGGCTGTTGAAACCTGTGTGTGCATATGCGTCGCTGTTTGGCCTGGCAATTAGTTGGATTGAAGATAATATAGCCCACTGGCATGGGCTCAATGTGTTGTTTTGTTTAAGTATTTCTTGGCACCAAACCGATCAGGCGGCCGCCGAGCTACACTACACTGAGGTAAACCTAATATGCTGTCAGTCATCCTGCATTTTAAGGTGTTAAATTCACTCCAGTTACATTATTAAACACGTTTTCAAGCATTTGGCTTCCATCACTTTTACCTTTTCTTGGCAAAAGTTGCTAGTTGTTATCAAACCGATCTGCATTTAACTGGAATTCGTAAACAATGGCCATAATCACCCACCACTAGGCATGGGCTGTGATAAAGCTCATTACGGCTTTTCGTTCTAAAGTAATTCCAATTAATGTTATAGACTGTTTTGATCATGAAAAACTACAATTTCAGCCAAAAGATCTGTGTCTCCAATCAGATGACCAAACTTTTGGCTCTTTAAATAAAGCACAGTGTCTAGTTGTGACTTTTCTTGCCCATTGATGATTCAGAATGTTTCATTTGAAGGGTTTTAGAGCCATAAAGAGATTAATGTTTGCAGTAAAAAAAAAACCTTTCTTATCCCTTCAATCATCTGCTAACTTAAGAGTTACCATGTTAAGAACGTGTCTGACAGCATAAATGGGGACTGTTAACTCTGTAGTGACACGTCAAGGCTAATGATAGATTTCTAACTGTGGTTAGATCTTGAAACCTGTGATAGTGAAACTTTAGGTGTAAAACGTAAAACGTTGGGCTGTTACGTGCTAACTGTAGCTAATAAACTGCTACATAGCAATATCAGCAAGTTGAACCAGTGAGTTGCAAACTTGGCTCCTGCACTGTTTGGTAAGAGGCAAAGAGCTTTTAGAGGTTTGTCACTGAAACAGCTGAGGTGAGACGGAACCAAAAGTTATGGGTCAAAACCAAAGAGCTAAAAGACTCTGAAACATTCTGGTCCTCACAGTGATGAGACGCCAGTTTGGAAAGACACACAAACCTCAAAACCTATAACGATAACGAGGTTCACTTTAAACTAAAACAATTATGTGTGTGTGTCCATAAATGCCCATAGGTGTGTGTACAGGAGTGAAGTGAATGTGTGTGTGTGTAGGGGGGGCTGGGGGAGATGGGCCTGAATCAAAAGGAGGACAGATACTCTACTCTCACTGTGAACAATAGAGACACTGTGTATTATTATCATCCTACTGTTCATGCTGAAGCACTGCAGACCACCAGCAGGGACAAATCACTGCCAACGGGCCAATCATCCCCACAGAGCGCACGCACGCACACACACACACAATTCAAATGCCTGCACGTGCACACACCAAACGTGGATACACATGCCTCCAAAGCACAAACATGCTGTCATACACACACAAACACACACATTTAAACACAGATGAATCACCCTTATCTCCTGCACACAGTCGCCCCAAGGCCCCCTGCACACGCCCTGCCTGAGATAATACAACACACACACACACACACACACACACACGCACACACACACACACACACACACACACACACACACACAGTTCATCTGGTTGCTTCGTCAGTGTACAGTCACTGCTCGCTATACAAAAGTTAACACAAGCTGTACATTTGTATACACTTATCACACTGCAGATGCAGACAGAGGCTAATAGCTCACATCCAGGCTAATGGACACGCATTCAAAGTCACACACACTTAATCGCACTATTCATCATACACACAGGCTCGAAAACAATACGCCGCGCAAAACCACACGTGCAAATCATTTAGAGACACTCAAAGGTAAAATTGCACACACATGCGCTCTTGCCTAGTACACAGGCGGCCATTGCCAGTGCTAATGGACTCATTTATTGTGCGCATATTTAATATACAAGCGCACACTGAACACTTTTTGCTAATTTACCAAACGGCTTATAGTGTTTGTTTGTGCATTACTAGCACACATGAACAAACAGGCCCTGTGTAATCTAATGTGCACTAAGTGAAGGGAGCGTTCAGACTGATGACAGAGTCTGAAAGTCAACATTACCTGTTTAACAGTATGGGCATCACATATAACAGCTTTCAGTGGTAAACTTTAGTATGGGATCAATTCAGTCAAGCATGAATCAGTTCCTCTGTTAATATTTTTGTCAAAATACAAATACCATCATAGTTCCTCTCGACAATTCCCTGCAGGTGATTTGCACAAATGCATTTGATAATATGCATCACTGACAGTGTGGATCTGCCTCCTCGGCAGTGACTCATCTGAGAAATAAACCCCAGACCAGATTCAAGCAAACACACACACACACACACAGAGAGCAGCTGCCCAGCTGTGGCTAAACTATTTTCTCTGGTTGTGACTACGACACCAGCGAGTGCTCTGGCACCACAACTGACACTGAACAGTGAGTCTCCACACTTACTGCACATGTAGCAGTTTGACGCAGCCTGGCTTTTATTATACTCCTCTGGTCAGTGTTGCTATTGATTCTATGAGTAGTAATATTGAACTGACAAATGGAATTGCTGAGATCTGAGAACACGGGGACGTGTTAAAGAAACATATCATTGCCAGACGATTGGGAGAGGTTAAAGGTCGGTTTATCTTGTGCTTCCCAGCATTGATTTGAACCAGTTGTTTTTTTTACAACGTGTCTCCATTAAACTTCCAAGCTTTACTAATACGAAAAGAAAAAACATACTTTCAAATGGGGTTAAACTTAAACTGCATCTTTTAAAGAAAAAAATGTTGCCATGTTTGAATCCTGGGATCAGCAGAGAAAACAATGCTGGGAAGAATGTGCAGCAATGTCTGACGGACCCCTGGGAAAAGCATCAGTATCCCGACTGCTTAGTCAAGCTCCTCTGGAGCAGCAGTACACGTCTGTAGCAGCTATCGATCAACATGGTGAACATGACGGAGGGCACGTTTAAATCCATGCTACTGCACAGACCATGACCCCTCTGACCTCGTCTCTTTGTCTCCACCCGCCGTGTGCTGTGTCATCTAAGGATATCTCTGCAGACATGGCTCCTCTAACCGCTGCACAGCTCTGCCAACCAACCGACCGCTGTTCTCTCTCCTCTCTCCCTCCTCATCCATCGTCTTTGTTCCGAACTGTTCACTCTGTAATGCCGCGACTGCCCCCCCACCCCCATCACCACTTCACCCGCTCCTTTCGCTGCTGTGACTGCGGCCTACCGTAAACGAGAGGTGGTTTTCAAGTTTCAAGTTTTCAAGTGACTTTCAGGCGGCGTGCAGGTCGAAAAAGAGCCTGTCATTGTGATTGCGTGATGATGTGGGAAACGCAGCTGCGGTCCTCTGTCCATACATCCCTCACTGCACTGCAGTGCACATAAAGCACATATATGTGGAGGACTAAATATACCGCAGCATGTATGCACAGCTGTGTGCTGGTGGATGTGAAGCAGCAGCACTGACTGACTTGTATATGCTTTAAGAGTATGTTTCAGTCAAAGTATATATGGCTGCCTCACACACCCCCCCCCCCGCCCCCCCCCCCCCCCCCCCCCCCCCCCCCCCATCCATCAGCCTCTGGATAAAGAAAGCAAACAGCCTCCCCAATTGGGTTTCGCTTAAGAGGTTTATCAGCGTGTTGCTAAACATTCTGACCTTTAAAAAAAAAAGAAGAAATCTTTAATGCGCTTAAAATGTTCTAAACCCTCCTAATCCCCATGGTGATCCCACACAGATGTTCACTCTACTTCTCTTTTTTTTATTGAACTTCATTTTTATCTCTTTTTCTGCTCCTCCACCATCACCTCTCCCTCTGCCCCCCCCCCCCTCCCCCCCCCCCCCCCCCCCCCCCCCCCCCCCCCTTCATTTGCTTCTGATGATTCAGATGAACAACCCCTGCACTACAGTCCTAAAGAAGCAAAGCTCAATCTGAGCCTGTTTTGATTGTTTGTTTGTTTGTTTGTTTGTTTGTTGATCCTGTGGTTCTTATTGGACACTGCTCTGTCTTTGGGGAGCAGCCATGGTGCGGTGATGGCGTGTCTGACCCACGAATGACCCCGGCTCACTGTGGCCACCTCTAGGTTCGGAGAAATAAACACTGCTGTGACAGGGGTCCCACTGCCTCCAATGGTTCCCCAGTATATTTCATGGGAATGAGTTTCATTAGCGAGTGCGGAGTGGAGTGTAACGTGATAATAACAGGGGATGTGATGAGAAATGTGGTTATACACTGATCCCGCTGAGCAAATAGTACAACAGGAACAGCTGTTTCAGCCACCACACGTGTGAGTCATCCACTGTAGCCATTGCCCTTTCATTAACTTCTGCTCCAACACAAAGATGTCTTCTAACACAGGAAATAACCATAGCATCTATTTTTATCTCTTTTTCTGTTCCTCCACCATCACCTCTCCCTCTGCACCCCCCCCTTCATTTACTTCTGATGATTCAGATGAACAACCCCTGCACTACAGTCCTAAAGAAGCTCAATCTGAGCCTGTTTTGATTGTTTGTTTGTTTGTTTGTTGATCCTGTGGTTCTTATTGGACACTGCTCTGTCTTTGGGGAGTAGCCATGGTGCGGTGATGGTGTGTCTGACCCACAAATGACCCCGGCTCACTGTGGCCACCTCTAGGTTCGGAGAAATAAACACTGCTGTGACAGGGGTCCCACTGCCTCCAATGGTTCCCCAGTATATTTCATGGGAATGAGTTTCATTAGCGAGTGCAGAGTGGAGTGTAACGTGATAATAACAGGGGATGTGATGAGAAATGTGGTTATAAACTGATCCCGCTGAGCAAATAGTACAACAGGAACAGCTGTTTCAGCCACCACACGTGTGAGTCATCCACTGTAGCCATTGCCCTTTCATTAACTTCTGCTCGAACACAAAGATGTCTTCTAACACAGGAAATAACCATAGCATCTTAAAGGGATCCATGAGGTTTTCAGAACTCAAGGGCTATCATAAAGTCAACATCTATATTTTCCATAATAATCATTTAAAAATAAAAAATAAAAATGCTGTATAAATCTGTGTGCTGGATTATTCACGGGCAAACCCTACAAATATTTTTAGATGAAAAGTCTGGTGCATTTATGTATTTTTGTGCGACTTTTTTCACCCTGAACTAAAAAAACACACACACACACACTTAAACATAATGAAAAAAAAAAACAGTACAAATGCAAAACCTACAACAAAACACACTTACCGCCTTCAATATGAAGGTGTTTTCTTTTTTTTTAAATATCTACTCTTCTGAGTTGAGTGTCTTGTGTCAACACGTGATGATGCGTTCAGGTGTTGAAATGAAGAAGGCCTGCAGCCTTATAAAATAACTGCGTGGGTCTGGGCCCATTGACCGTCAATGGAGCACCTCGCTTCTGCTTACAAATCAAGAGCGGGCTCTCAAAGCCCGAAAGAATAACACTCCGGCTTTTCTGCTTCAGGATGGATTTTCCCCTTCGGTTATTTTTGGCACTTTCCTGGGAAGTTTATTTGACTTCTTCATCCACACCCTACCTATTAAACCGGCAGCTCCTTATTCTGGCAATTCCTCCGGCACTTTGGTGGTGTCAACAAAACAGCAGTTCCAGGCTAGTGAGCCTGCAAATTCCCATCTTTCAAATCCACTGAAACGTCCGGCCGAATCTACGTCATCAATCTCTCTTCCCACATTCAGTGTGGCAATGTGACAATAGCGCGTCGCTGTGTAGCTGGGTGGATGTCTGGTATGTAACTCCATGTGACAGCGCAGCATGGGGCCATGTGATTAATTGTGAAATGTGTTTTCTGTGCTGCTAGTGCTGAAGTGTGAATATGTGGGTGTGAGACTATAAATACATCACTCGGTGGCTATGGATGTGTGACTGTGTTTTATATATGTTTATGATCGAGTGTGTATGTGCAAAAATTTCTGGGGAGCACATGTTGAGGCACAGTTGGAGATAAGCGTGTAAACATCTGTGACTGACAGGCTGAGCAGCGGCGCGTGGGAGGGAGACAGCGGACTTTTATTAAAACACGTACGCATGCGCGTGCATTAGCATGTGGAACGCATCGTGGGAGTATGTGCACGTGTGCGCCCCCTGTGAGTCTGTGTCTATACAGTGTGTGGGAAAGTTCAATAAATTGGGAATGATAATTTTTGCGTTAGATGCACATCTGTGTTTTTGTGTGTGTGTGTGTGTGTGTGTGAGTGTGTGCACCGAGTTGCCGCCTGGCCCGAGCCCTGTGCCAGCAAGGAGCAGGTGTGGGGAGGCAGCCCTGCATTGCCCGTTGCCCATCTGCGTGGCCGTCTGTGTGCCGCCTGCGCCCTCTCTGTGCCAACGCCACACAGAGCCAGGGAGCCAGGGGGTGAGAGGGGGTGAGAGGGGGTGAGAGGGCCCTAAAGGGAATCAACCATGGGAGAGAGAGGAGGGCAGGGGGTAGAAGGATGGAGGAGTGTTTGGGGTGGGGGGGTGCTGGCTGGTTGCCCATGCACCCCCCTCCTCTCTCCCTCTGCCCTGCTTCTTTTCTCTTTTATCTGGGCCTATGCTGATGAGGCGAGACGTACAGCGAGAGAACGACAGGCACAGAAGAGAAAGACATGACTATCCTGTGTGTCTTCATGGCAGTGAGGTGTGTCTTTCTGCACTGCATGTGTGTAAACTGGTTCTACACGAGGCCGGAGTTCAGGGCCATGATTGTTATTCTGTCAGAAAGTCATCTCGACCTCCCTGATTTCCACTTCCATCCTCCTTCCTATGATTTAAACCTCTCTCCTCTCACATCCAGCTGTTCACGTTTACACAGGGGGGAACGCATATGGAGAGGTGTCGTTGCTGCATTTGTCCAGCAGATGTCACTTGTTGGCAGCAGGGGGGCCAGGCAAACAACAAACACATGCTAAAGAAATCTGCCTCTCGCTGGGGTGAAGAGGAGGGAGAGCAGTGGGAAAGAGTTTCAGCAGCAGGAGGAGGAGAAGAGGAGGAGGAGGAGGAGGAGGAGGGGTTCGAGCCGTCAGGCATCATCTCTTACCGCAAAAACAAAATCTCTGTGGCTGTGTGACCGTTCATACCTCACACAGGGTTAGAGGTCACAGTATTTATCCCAATGCACATCGTGGATGTCAGCGTTTTCCTTGTTTTCCCTCTGTCTGTCTTCCCGATCCTGTCCCCAAGTGAGTCCCAGCTGACAATTCACATGGCCTGGAAAACACAGGCCCTCCATACTGGCAGCCTTGTTTAAAGTGCACCGATGGTTTGTGTATATTAAGTTTCATGTAAACCGAGCTGGGTATAAAATGAAAAGCACTGAGGTTCACAGCTCCGAGTGAAAGACATGAGCCACCCTTCGCAACGTGTGATATCTATACGTGTGTGTGCGTGTGTGTGCGTGTGCATGTGTGTGTCAGTGTCTGGGCACGAGTGGGAGAATGGGGATCATGTGATGCCAGTCCCTGCCAGGGAGCTGGGGGGGGTGGGGTGAGGGTAGATGGGTGCAGGGGGAGGAGGGGCCAGGGATATAGGGAGAGGAGGCAAAAGAGAGAAAAAAAGAGGGAAGAGGGGCAGACAGAAGAAAGACAAGAAAAAGACAAAAAAGAAGTGAATGAGGCAGAGGAAGAGTGGGGGGGGGGGGGGAGTGATGGAGTGAAAGAGGGGGAGAGAGAGAAAGGCATGGGGGGGGGTGAAGGGGGGATTGTGAGAGCTGTGGGAACGTTTTGCCGGGCCAAGAAAGACGTGAGCAGGGAGAATAAAAGAAGGAGTGGGAAAGAAAGAGAGACTTGTTGGCAGAGTAGGAGAGGAGAGGAGGGATGGAGGGGGGGGGGCAGGATACAGCGGGCACCAGCTAGGGAGCAGACACGATCAAACCCAGCTCTACAGGGGAGACGAGGAAAAAGCAAACAAACACGACGCAACAGCGACAAAGACGCAGCGCTACTTCTTTCCCTACAAGCCAAATATTCCCGCAGCATTTCCAAACAAACAATCAGCATCATACACAGAGTCTGATACACAGTGAGTCCACAGTGACCTGCCACTCAGGCCAGGACTCCCTGTCTTCACCACCACAGGGACTGCACACGCAGCAGACTGCATGACCTCCTGAACTTTTGGCTGAGTGTTTTATCTCCGTTCCCCACCAGGTTGGTTCCTCTCAGAACCTGGGTGGGTTTGACTCGCTGGATGCTGACTGTTGGTGTAAGGCTGTGTCGCTGGACGAGCATCTCATGCCGCATTCTCCTCCCCTTCCACTTCCTGCTTTTTAACCTTATGCAAAGTCCCCTACACCATGGGCAACAACAATAACAACAACAACAACAACAACAAACTCCTCCTAGCTGCAAAATATATGCAGAAAATACAGTTTTGTTGGCGTAAACGTTGTAGAGATATGTTTGAGATCATCATATCAATAAACAAATTTTAGAAAATTAATATTTAAAAAAATAATTTTATTTGTGAATCTAAATTCAAATTAATTCAGTTTGAAGTGTGTCATAATTTCACCTTACGATTATGATGAGTACATGTACAGTATTTACTTTGTACACAAGTGTGTATAAAGTACACGGTTTCATGGTTATGCTGACAGAAAACTCAAAATGACCATTTTGGCTGCACGACACACTATGGGGCTTTCAGGCGCCACCGCAAATTGCATTTGAATAGTGCACAGAGCAGTACACAAATCAAAAAGGATGTGATCATGAGAGAAAGCATTAAGTCACTCTTGTCACGTTTTAACATAATGTCAACAAAATATTATTGAAATTACAAGACAACATTGCTTGGATCACACTCCTCATTTACACCGACAGGCCTGCAGCCTGATGCGACCTGGGCCAGAAAACACTAACGATTTATTTTGGGTTTGCGAACTATGCAAATAAATGCTCCCAAATCTATCTCGGGCTTGGAGGACGTGTTTTACGAGGGTTGTAAAACTCCACACAAACACATAAAGCAGGCCTGTAAAAAATAATGTGTGCTGTGCATAAATGCTCATTTGGACTAATGAATTAGGGGAGCAATGAATGGCTGCGTAAAACTCCACATCCTCCCTGGGCGATGCCAATGGAGGCATAATGTATGATGTGCATGATGCGAGGGCCAGTCTGCATGGCAGTGTTTCTGCATATGTGTATGAGAGTGTGATGGAGGAGGGCTCTGCTGTTTCTTTACACGCGTGGCTCAACATCCTTAACCGCTCACACCAGAATCAAATATAGACACTGATTTGAAAGCTTTAACGAAGCAGATCCAAGATGATGCACACACACACAGACACACACGAGCGCAGCAACCGAGAGTGGCTGAACATCAATTTGTGTTCCAGTAACCTGGGAGCCACATCCCACTGAGGTGGTCGGGGTTTTCCCCAAGTGAACCGGGAAAACTGTACAGTATATCTCAGGAATGACGAGCCAGCTCTGCACGCCCACTGCTCCGACCAACCGTTTCTTCTCTCAGCTGACAGAGAGAGGAGGAGGAGGAGGAAGCAGGCAGAGAAAAGAGAGAGAGAGAGAGCGGCAGATGAAGTCTGAGAGAAAAAAAAAAAACAATCAGCCAAATGAGGGCACAGATAGAAAGGCGACCTTTGACCACCAGCTGTCTGGGAGTCACCGCCCAGCCGCATTTGTCAGTCTGTGTCCCCAGATGAACCTGGCCCAAGGGTCAGTGGCTCCCAGCACAGCCGCACGTGTGTGCGTTTTATTTCAACGTGTGCACGCGCGCACACACTGTTGATGCAAACTTGCTCACGCGTGCATGAGCCTTGCCGTGTGTGCGTGCGTGCGTGTGTGTGTGTGTGCCCATGTGCACAAGCCGTCTGCTCTCTGAGTCAAAGCTGGCTTTATAACTCAGGCTGATAAGGCGAGTAAACAACTGCCCTGGCATTTACTTCCCTCTGACCTGCTGGGTGATCAGTGTGCCAGCCTCCTGCCTCCACAGGATACACTGCCCCCCGGTGACCCAGGCAACGGCCGGCACCAACTATTCAGCCCACTCCCAGGATGCAGCAGTAGACACAGGCCTGGGAAAGAAGGCCTCCACTGCTGCGCATACAATTATTATTACTCTGCTTCATATAGTATATGACCTTCATGTGTACATCAGCATCAATCAAAAGGCAGGCACATGCAGTACATGTCAGACATACAGGATTAGCCTGGCTGGGTCAGATTAGAGCTGGACTCAGGCTCTCCATTGGTCAAGCTGATAATTGGAGATTTAGTCCTCCCATCTATCAATCTCCCATCTATTAACTTATTAACCCAGATAAAAGCTTTACAACTCTCCGTCTGCTCGCTCTCTCTCTCTCTCCCTCTCTCTCTCTCTCTCTCGTGTCGGAACCAACACGCCGGAAAAGGGATTAAAAGCGAGCCAATCCACTTAACGTGTTCAAATATCATTTTCATCAATAAGCATCGCTGACCTCGACCTTGTTAGCACTTGAGCGCAGCCCCCTGGCGCCCAAGTCCTTCGCTTTTTCACATCCGACCTCGTTTAAAACAGCTGATTAAAAGAAAGGGAAGCAATAAATTCTTTTAAAAAAAATAAAAGAAGAAAAAAACTTTTTTTTTAATGACAGAAAATGGTTAAGTAATCCAACTAAATCCTCTTCACCACCACTCGCTTCACAGCTGTTTACCACACCACAGTATTCAGATCAATTCGATGTTTATAACGTATCAGTCTCATCAGCATCACTGACGTCTGAGAACGAGCCAATCAGGGACAAACGCACATAAATTTGGGAAGTTAGTTGGAATTAGAGCTACTGTGGGTGTGTTGGTCTGCACAGGGCTGAAACGACACTGTCCTGTTGTCTATGGCTCTGTTGCATTGAATAGAGAGGATATTCAAGTCAAGGGCCAGAGTGGAGGAGCCTGCATCTGTTTGGCAGTGGTTGGGAAATGTCTAGCGTTTCACATTACGCTCCTGGGATCACTGGCTCAGGCTCAGCCACAAGTTTATGCAAAACAGAGAGAAAGAGGGAACCAGGAAGGAGAGAAACACGGGGGTGGGCTGAGGGGGGGTGAACGAGAGGAATGCTGGATGTCATGAGGAGACAGAGAGAGATAGCAGAGGAGAAAAGGCTGGACAGCTGAAATGAGAGAGGGGACGAGTGTAGATGACGATGTGATGTTTTCTATTCTGCCTGCAGTGGGATCGTGTATGTGTGTGTGTGTGTGTGTGTGTAAGGGGGTTCTCCTGAGGCCCCCGAGGAGCCTGAGGGCCCCTGGTGGGATCCGTGAGTGGATTCAGGTGAGGAACAGGTGCAGCCACGTCTCCAAGCACATGTCCGTGACTGTGGTAATTACACACTATGGACTAAGGACAATGGTGTATGTGTGTGTGCGCGCGCCTGCGTGCAATTGTGCAATGACATGAGCACGAACGGTTGATGCATAATCTGAAAGTTAAACCATGTGTTCAAAGTTGCATGACTTCTGACTCTGTGTGTGTGTGTGTGTTTTAAGTACTGTAAGAACACACAACGTGTGTGTATTCCTTGGATTAACATATGACAGGCGGCCCTGTGTTCAGTCAGAGCCAGGCCTCCACAACAAACCCACTCCCCAGGGCCTGATCTTTGGTTTGTTCTCCGTCTCAGCTGTCACCACGCCTGAGCTGTCTGCCTCACATCAGCCTCAGACTGAGAAAATACACAATTTGTCGCCATAATGTAGCGTTATGTGCATACGCATGCACACACACACACACACACACACTGTAGAGCAGATTAACTGTTGTGCATTCAAACAGGTTATTGGTTTTATGACAGGAGGCATAAAGAGGAGGTTAAGGAGTTTTGACTGAAGGGGGAAGAGAACATCCTTCAGTGCATATGGATAAGTTAAGCTAATATTTACTGAGCTACAGTTGTTTGTAAATGAGTTACCAGTTAATTTAAGAAATATAACAACTGGGGAGTCACTTGAGTAAAAATGGGTTCTTTAATTCTGAGCCCCACGACAAAAAATCAAATTGTGTCCCCTGCACAGAGAGTATTTTCCTATTTTTGGGGCCCCTGTCAGTCAAGGGCCCTTGGAATCGTATAACTTTTCCCCCTATATACGGCGCCACTGATTATACCTAATATTAATGTGAAGCACAGAGTCAGAAGCAATGTTTTAGCAGTGCAGTAATATAAAAAGTAATATTCTATTTTTTTTTTACTTTTATTTGTGTTACAGACAAATAAAAGTAAAAACCTACACAATCAACTGAAAGAATTTCAAAACACTGTTTGCTTTACTCTTCTAAGTCTGTTAACCCTCTTGACCCAAAGTGAATCCATTAATCCCCACCCATCTGCTATCCCAGGCAGGTTAAAGCACATTCTCATACTAATCTGCAGAGAACACGTTCATCCAATAAACCAGTCAAGGGGTCATATTTATGAGGAGTTGAAGAAGTAACAGGAGCCGGGGCCTGACGTCTGGAGCAGACCCTCCTCAGTGAGCGTGCACGTTGACGTGGGCCTGCAGGAGGGAGGTGGCAGCCTGTTTATTTGACTGTGGACTGTATCTGGCCGTCATTATTTCACACTGCAGGAGCAGCGCTGTAAACACTCGGCTGCAGCGGCGAGGTGGGAAAGAGGATCTGAGGTCGCAGGCGTGAGAGCGGGAAAAGTCTGTGGCAAAATGTGAGACAGCACCCGGGACGAGGACGGAGACGACTCTGAGGTTAACGAGGGAACGACTGTTATTCCGACAGGGCCGGGCAGCTCGTGCGATGGCGGGGTCGTGGCGAGTTGCTGGCGCTCTGGCCTTCGCTCTTGCCTGCGATTTGATCACGTTAAGAGCAAGGTGGTTTGGTAATTGTCATAACACAGAGGGGGAAGTCGTATCAGTTCAAGATGCTGGTGCCGGAAAGCTAAACAAACACTGGCAGGGAAGTTTTCACAGAGCCACGTGGCCTAAACAAACTGTGGCGTGGAGAGGAGAGAGACGGGGAAGAAGCGACGGGAAAGAGGCTTGCGGGGGGGGGGGCGTGAAACGGCATCTCCCAGTTACAACTGGGGGAGAGAGGGAGGGAGGGGGGTGATGCTTTTTTGACTTTAATCAAAAGCAGAGACTCTGTGCAATGGAAAAAGCCTGACGAAAAGCAAAGTTTACATGAGCTACAGGCAGAGAGGGGGAGGTGGGGGGGGCAAACAAACAGACAACTACTGACGAACAGCTGCACAGCACTTCACCAACGGAGAGAGAGAGAGACAGAGAGAGAGAGAGAGAGAGAGAGAGAGAGAGAGCACCCTGCTTGCAGAAATGGAAAGTCGGCATTAGAGCAGAGTATGGAAACACGGTCCTCATTTCATGATTCAGTTCCTGCTCCCTCCCTCTTCTCCTCCCTCTCTAACTACCCGTTTCCCCGAGCGCGTTCTCCTGCTCCTCCCCGCAGCCGCGGCCGCAGCCGGGTTCGACAGGCCTGGTAAAACACAGGAAGAGCAGGAAAAACGCACTGAAAACTAGCAGGAGGGAGGCCTTTCGCTGAGCCGGGGGGGATGAAGCAACAAGGAGGAGGAGGAGGAGTGGGAAGTCGATGGAGACGAGGAAAAACACTAAGCCAGAGCATAAACAGAGAAGTGGTTAAAAAGTGGAAATGTGACGCGTTTCGTTCCACTCGCACTGCAGCATAAGCCCGAAAGCTTGATTAAATCTGACTCAACATTTATTAAGCAACACAGTAAACCTGTGTGTGTGTATGTGTGTGTGTGTGTGTGTGTGTGTGTTACTCTGATCCAGCAGATCAGTGTGATTTGTTCTGATGAGTCTCTCACTATAAGAAGAAGAAGTTGTCCTTGCAGCAGAACATCAGCCTCCACATGCATCAGCTCATCTTAATCTCCAGCTCATCTTCTCCTCAGCCCTCCGCTGCATTAGCATGCAGGACATTTCAGAGCTGTGGTGAAGCTCCTTGTTGACTGTCTGTAACGTGAAGAGCAACCCGGTGGACCGCGGCCCCTGCGACCCTGTCAGGGCTGATCTCTGCCTCGTCTCCCACGTCCCCCCCCTCATTCAGGCCTAATCCTAGTGGCTTTACATCTTAAAACTCTGCCCCCTCTGGCTCAGTGCCGGCGCCAGGGAGAAATTAAAAATTTGCCCTAAGAGGCTGAAGAAGCAAGCTTTTCCATGGAAACAACAGTTAACCCCGGTGACATTACATCCGATAACCCTCAGCATCCGAGCCGTGTCCTCAGATCACACTCCGACACACTCGCCTCTACCTTCATCTGTTTTTATTCACTCCATTAGCCAGACTTGTTATTTTCCCTCCACTACCTTCTCCTCCTCCAACAGGTCGGACCCGGTTCTTCTCCACAATTCACTTCCCTCCCTACGAAAATCACCAAGTTCGTCTCGGCAGTTCATTATTTCAAATTTACGGCCTGTCCGCTTGGCCTGCCTCGAGGAGGAATAAACTCAGGCTTTGGTTGGCGTGGCGATCTGGGGCCAAACCCAAATCCCTCCTCCTCCCCCTGCCCCTTTATAGTTTAATATAAAGTCATATCAAATTAAATTTAACGAATAAAAAAAAAGAAGAAAAAAAAACAATCCTGTGTGCCAAGAGCCTCACTTCACAAAAAGACACACAAATACACACACTTCAACTTCGGCGCAAAACAGCACACAACTGCAACACAACGTTAGAGTGCTCTCTACACTTTTTAAGGGGAAATAACTTCATTTGGCAAGTGTGCAGGAATATGTGTGTGTGCGTGCGTGTGTGTGTGTGTGTGTGTGTGTGTGTGGTGGGGGGTAAAGTGAGACTAGGGATCATTCATCGGGCGGAAAAAAGCATAAATCGGGGCACATAAAAACATCATGTATGAACACTTGCTATAAACCTAAAGTGGACAGCAACATCATGTAACTGCATGTGCATGTGGAGGGGCACCATGAATACGCCAGTGGTTATGTGCGAGTGTGTGTGTGTGTGTGTGTGTGTGTGGTTCGCCTGCGTGAGCGCTGACCCGTCGCCAACAGCACCACTGAACAGAATGGAATAGAGCAGGCTGTATTTTAAATGGATCCGGCTCCTTGGTAATACAAAATAATGATGTTACACTATATCACTGCCCTCAAAGCCTTCCTGTCCCCACGCTCACAGGCCCTCCGGGGATTTAGGCATTTGAAAATATTTTAAAGAGGCCCGATTGCCCCGAGCTCAGAGGCTCTGAGAAGCCTTAAAGCCCTGCAGCTAAATCCTGGGGTTATGTAAGGTAAAGCCCTAAATCTCACTACGCCTGATGTTACATATTACTGTAATTGAAAATGGAAAAAAAAAAAAAACAGAAGAAAAAAAATATAGGGTGGGGTGAGGAATTTCAGAGAACAGGCAGTTTGGGGACAGATGAGAAAAGACGAAATGGGAGAGGATGGATGGATTTGTGGAGAGATGGAAGCAGGAAGTGATCAAGAATAAGAGGAGCACGTCTTTAACACAACACGTCCATGAGGGGCAGACACACACAGGTCGACACATGTAAACAAACACGCACAAAAGCAGTGCCGCTGAAAGAGAGGAAATCACTGTGTCGCTTTAAACTCTGTATATATGGTTACATTTTTTTAAGTCTGTGTGTTTTAGTTGTGTATCCGTGTGTGTGTGTGTGTGTGTGTGTGTGTGAATCTAAAAGGAGCATGAGGGCAGATAAGGCAATCCACATTATGATCACACCGCGTGATGCAATGCACCATCTGAAGATGTAAACAGGCTTCAGAGTCCAGCGCCTGCAGACAAACAGGGTCTGTGGATAGAAACATCTCATTTCCATCTGCCAACGCACAATTCTCACTCAACATGCGTGAGGCTGTGTTGTGCTGCCACGTCTTCCCCAGCATACATGTGTATAGTAATGGGTCATAATGGGCCTTACAGACACTCGAGGCACTAAATGCTAATATCTGCATGAGATCATGCTCACACTGACAAAGCCAACACGCAGATATGAAGCAGTTGTTTACAATTACAATCGCTCTCTTTATGTGGCTTATGGGGCGTTGGCATTCGCTTACTTGCACTGTTTACTGTTTAATACACCAAAGTGGACATATTCAAATAATGTAACTGAAAACTGATTACAGAACAATTAAAGGAATCACCCGCACAAATGTCAGTCATTAGGATTTAACTTATGGGAAACATGAAAGTCTCAAAGTCAGTGGCAATCTTTATAGAAGCTGTCAGGACATATCACTCAATCTGCTGGTGACCAGCACTTCATCACGGTTAATCTCCTGAGGACCCTGAATGTCCCTGTGGAAATACATCTAATAGCTGTGGAGACGTTTCAGTCAGTGAATCAAAGTGGTGGTTTGTAAGACAGAATGTCGTTTCCATCCCCGGAGCCACACTGCTGGAACTGTCATCTGAGGAATAAGCGGAAGCCCACAGAGAGCAGGGAGAAAGAGAGAGAGAGAGAGAGAGAAAGGAATTGTTCGAGATCACGAAAACCCGACGACGTGCACAGCCCTACGTCATAATGAAATCTAGCCGGCCCCGGGAACCCGATTACACCTCGCTGTGGATAACGGGGCCGCCGGCAGCGTGAATACGAGGAAGGCTTTAAGACGGAAAAAGGCTGATGGAGGGAGATGAGGCTAAATGCAGCTCGTGTAGATCACTCACACTGTGTCACTGGCGGCCGTCCAAACGCCGGCCAGTCAACAAAAGGGCCGTGAATAGACGGGAGACTGTAATGTGCACCTCCTGCGTAATGGCTGGGGGTGGCAGGTAAAAGGAACTTCCTGGTTCCCACCTCGTCAGATGGCTGAGAAAAACTCGAGTGGGACACAATGTGTATAAAAGTCTGTTCCTCACAGACTGGGATGGTAGGGCACGCTTTGACCTTCAGAGCAGATGTGGATCCACAGTGGTTACAGTGCACATGGAAAGTAACAAATGAGGTTCAGTTCAAAACAGACTATAGATAGGATTTAGCAGCCAAAGACGCATATTTCCTCCTGGTGTTGTTGGAGATCAGGAAGTCAAAGTATAAAAGTAAACAGTTTTTCTAACAACTTCAATTAATTGATAACTTAAAAAGAAAACTGCAATGATTTTGAGCCAGTGTTTTTGTTCATGAACATACTGTCCTCATTAAGTGAATGGGAAACAAAGATACGGTATGTGCAACAACAACAAAACAAACAAAAAAACATTTCGTTGGAAATGTCAGTATGTTCATACACAGCTGCCTGGAAGAGTTCATGCTTCAGATTGGAGTGACGTATGAAAAAAATGTTCAAATGCCTGTCACTGTGAATATTATTATTTTTTAACCACATAAATTCCTTTTGGTTTTCTATTGTTGTTGTTTTTGTTGTTGTTGTTGTTTAAATCAGATCTATCCTCCCGTCTCCTGTCTCATCCTGAAACGTTCTCTCCTTTCTGCTCTGTCTTTCCCTCAGCGGCTGCTGCCAACATGTGACTTCACTTATCTTCCAGTGAAATTAGAGTGCAGAGGAACAGACTAATGGTCATCTCCCTGTCTCTGCGTCTTCCCCCCCGCTCTCCCGTCACCGCGGCAGCGCCCCGATGAAAGGACCTGTATATTTTTGCTTTCGTTTCAAATTCCACCGCCTGAAAAAAAAAAAAAAAGAAAATGCAGATGTGGGTTGATTGCCACACCTACACAAAAATGCTGGGCTGAAAAAAAGAAAAGAAAAAAAAAGAGGCAAGAAGTACAGACAAAGAGAGCATTTTCCCTTTCCATGTTAGGATGAGCTCCCGTGTGTAGCGTGATGTTTTTGTGTCTGCTGCAGTTGTCCTCTGACCGCGTCTTGAAAACTACACGCAGCACGAGGAGCTTTTCTCATCATCAAAACATTCGCTTATTTGACTCTGGAGTTTGAATACTGGGACACCAAAACGCAATAAGAAATACATTCAGTCATTAGAGATGATCACCTCCTCCATGACCTACACAGATGATGGGATTTCCAGTTGTGCAAACGTGCTGACTCAGCACAGTCAGGTCATAACTGGACAGATGACGCTCACATGTCACTCATCTCCATCCAAACAACGTCCTCCTTAGCGTTCCTCCTGGTCCCACAGAGGGTCTGGTGGTGTCTTCAAGGCACAGTAACAGTGATCAGAGGATACCAGTGTTCTGTGGGCGCTCTTTCATTTCTTTACTCCTTCCTCTCCTCCCCTTCGGTGCCTTTATGAGCCATAGAGACACAGGCCTACATCTGCATCAGCCATTATCCCTCAAGTCAAGGGTCAAAAATCTCAAGGAGTTTTGGAAAAAATCAGCTGGGGGAACGTCTGTGATGTGGGATTTAGGAAAAAAATAAAGAAATAAATAAATGAGTGGATTAAAATGTATTCGCGAAGCTTTCTGGTTACATGCGAACGCGAGCGTCGGTCGGGGCCAAAGCGCGTTTTCTCCTTTCTACGTTGCGTTGGAGTCCAGTGAAACCTCGGGTGAGTGTGGCCGAGACGGTTCATCCCCCGTGAAGCCAGGAGAGTTTCCCATAGCACCAATGTAAATAGTTTACGCACGCACGAGCAGACTAAAACATATACATACATATAGATGCTCACACAAAGACGTCCTGGGAATATGGCTGGAATACTGCACCGTCCTGGCACTCTGCACGCCGTAGCATGTTTCCCCAATGTTTTTCTTTCACGTTTAACTGTTTTATCTCGCTAATTTCATTTATTTCAGCTCGCTCTCTTACATTATTCTTTTCTGTAACAACAACCCCCCCCAGTACAAGGACAATGCTGTGTCTGTATTTAGACTTGCATGTCCTGCTGTGACTTTTTGCCTCTTTTTGCGTATTTTCATATGTTCAGCTCCAAATAAGAGGGAAAAAAATAGCAAAAGGTCAAATGTTAAGTTTGGGTCCTAATGCTAACATTGCAGTCTCTTCCTCTAATAGGCTGCAATGAGGCCTTGAATGCTGCGGTGCTGTTCACAGCTCCCTGGGTGCTGTGAGAAAGAGCACTCGCACAGGAGGAAAACTTACGGCAGGAAGTACTACCTCACCAACAGTAACCCCACAGGGATCATAAGACAAAATGGAAAAAAGGGGGGGAAAAAACAGGGAGGAGAGATGTACAGCAAAGGACACAGACTGGAACGGCTGCTAATGCTTTCTCCAGAAACTGGCTCCTGAGCGTTCCTGTAATTGGTGGGACCCGAGAATCTGGATCTCTCCATTTCCACCACCCCCTCCTCCTCATTTCTCCTCCTCCTCTACCTCTTCCTCGTCCCCTCGCTTTTTCAAATCCTCTGTCTCCTTCATTTAGCGGGCCCGAGGCGAAGAGGAACCGCAGCGCAGGAATAGTAACGCCGAACACGAGCGCAAAACATCACTGGCCTTGAAGGGAGGCCCTGATTATTCCAATCAAAATGTCAAGTCAGCACACTTTGAGACGAGGGCAGAAAAGCCAAGATCAACGTCAGTGAAGAAACACAGGTGGTGATTTCATGATCGCCACCGAGGAGATTTTCCACATGGGCTATAGTTTGAGGCTCGCTCCATGTTCTGCTTGCATGGGCAGCAGTCTGTACTGGCCAAACAGCTGCAGCAGACGTCCTCACACTAATCTGAGGACACGACGGCCTTTTCACCAGATTTATGATCTATTCATGATCCTGGGTGTGTGTGTGTGTGTGTGTGTGTGTATCAAGCAACAACAATCCATCCATTAAACCATGGGAACCTCGATTAAGGAGTATATGAGAGAGAGACAGCCTAAGACAGAGAGCGAGTACATGTGTGTGGAGAACTGGGAGTGATGACAACACATTTGTTTGTGTGTGGATGCACATCACTCCCATTGTAATTGGAAGCACATCAGCTAATAAATAGCAAATGCTGACTTTTAATCAGCACTGAACACTGTTTCATCTCATATCAATACTCAACTCTCTGATTGTGTGGTTTGTAGCGCTGTGGCTAAAACCTGCCAAATCAAAATGTCTAAGGAATGTCGCCATTGTCTCTTTTTACCATAAGACGCGTGTGTAGACTCATCTTTCCATAGTTGTGAGGACATGTAAAGGGTTAGGTGATGGTGTCCTAAGCCCCTTACCCTAAACTTAACATCTCAGATAAATACAAAAACCATGACCCTAACCTAAACCTGAATGTGACCCTAAAACCCAGTCTCAACCCTCACAAGGCCTCAGAAATCTGATTATGTAATATGTTTGATGGAGACCGTGGACCCACACATCAGTCGGTGTAATGGAAACATTGCCAGTTTTAATATGGCGTCACAAAATCAGGATTGTGTGAAAAAGCCATAAAGGATCATCCAATCCCCAACCATCCAGCCTGACCTCCGGCTCAGATTCCGTCCCCAATCAAAAAAGCACAGCCTCATCTTTTAATCCAACTCCATAATCACAAATTCTCCCCTACACGTCGGCCGGGGCCTGCTTGCCTTCAGCGCGCGGGACAGCGTGTACAGCAAATGAATATCTCCGCTGATTAAATCATTAAGGAGCTTTTTCTGACCAGCTCCACCAACAGGGGCGGCGTGGGGGAGGGAGGTTAGTGAGGGTGGGGGTGGGGATTATCTTGTTTGGGCTGTCCACAGGCTCAAACACTAAAGCGCTCAATCGCTCAATCACGGGGATCGACGCGATCACTGGGACTTAGCCTCACAGATCCCACTGACACTGACCGAAGTTGGGCCGCTAATCTATCTGCTCCCAAGCTGACCCACCTAGTCGCTGATGATCCCCTATCTCTATCTGTATTGACCGATTTCCCATCACTCTCTGCTGATATGGGGGGGTGGGAGCAGTGAGGATATGTGAAGGGTTACAGTACTGTACCTTCTTTAAATACTCAGGAGAAACCACACAGAGATGTCTGATCCAAATTGGCAGTTTGTTCAGACTGTCATAGACTGTTGGGGCCCATCACAGAGCCGTTGTGCAGCACGTTGACAGTCCTCCATTTAGTTAAAAAAAAAAACGACGATGTCTACCTCTAACAGGCCTTTAGAGCCCCTTTCCCAGTCCCCCAGACTATTCTGAGAGCCATGTCCTGCCAAAGGATTACACACTTGTTTTGTAATATTAAAAATGACACAAGAAAAAATGTCGTGACCTCATTGCTTTTCTCCCTCAACCCCCTTTTCCTTTTGTTATTCTTATATTCACTCAAAGGCACCTAAGTGACAGGCCAGAAGGTGCTTCATTAAGAAGAACGTTATGCATGTGTGCGTGTGTGTGTGTGTGTGTGTGTGAGTGAGCATGTGTGCAGGGGTTAAGAGACAGAGACAAAACAAATTTCTTGAAGTTTAACAGTTTTAACCCTCCAAAGTCCATCAATACCAATCTCATCAGCCATAACGTCATTCTTCCTCTCACACCTCATATAAGAAGAAGTCTCATATACGAAAGCCTTATGTTAGATATGTATGTGGCCCTGATCAGCATCAGTATGTCCATACATGCCCATAAAACTGCCATATAGGGAGAAGGGCTTTGTTCCAGAAGTGCAAAAAATTTCACAATCTCAACAACGTACAACTCATTTGTTTCAGTATCATATTTAATCTTTAGATTCATGCACAATAAGCTACAGATCTTAAACGTGTAACCCCCCCACCCCCTGACAGGGAGACTATCTCTATCTGAGCCACATATCTGACCCGTGTTGTGACTCAGAACAAATATGCTCATGTTCGAGGTCCCTGCCCTGAGGTACACCGCTTCACGCAGCCAGCCTGCTCCACCATGCTCCAACACCTATCCACGCCTGAGAGAGGATCCCAATTTAACACTGCTTCTGGGTCACTGCACTGTGTCCACACACGCACGCACGCACACACACAGACACACACAGCGGAGGAAACATCAGGAAGTGATTAGGCTAATGTAGCTGTCTAACAAACAGAAATAGTGAAAGCCATTCAACTTTGTGACAGGACGTTTTATTGTCCAAAGGCTTTATTGTCCAAACCTTGAAGAAATATTGCCTTGATGAGAGCGAACTGTTGATTCAGGGCTCAGGCCAACCACAGTGAGCATTATAGCCAACTTCTGCCTTTATTTATCTTTGTATTATTAGCAAGGTTATTACATTTTCATCTCATTAACAGTGCCGCGCCTGTTTGTCTTTAATGTGTATTCATACTTTTACACCCAAAGTCTTATCTTTTTGAGCCAGCAGAGCGGCTCCACTGGGCTCCTGCTGCTGCACTGGAGTGTGTTTGGAAAGATTCGTTTCTGGAACAGATTTTCTTGCGGCCGATGCCCATCTTTAAACTGCAAATACATTAAAGATGAGCATCCTGTTATTGAGGGAATTATCTTGTCTTATATGCAGAACGTAAAAGCAGTTCTCTTTTTGTGCGTGCGCAGCAGGGGCTGTTTTCGTTGGACAAATCGGATGGAAAAGAATAATGAGGGGAAAAGAAGGAAGACATGAAGTATGAAGTAGCACAAAGAAAAGAGACCTTGGAGGGCTGGAGGTGAGAAAAGATCACGTGGAGGGTTTTTTAGGAGAAGGAGAGAGCAAATGAAGCGGCGCTGGTGTCTGTTTTCCCTCTGGCTGGTGATGGGCGACTGCAGCCAGCATAAACACATGCCTTCATGGCTCACACATTTCCTGCCTCACTCCACATCCCAGCACTGGGCCACACAGGCACAGGACACCACAGTGAAGTTAGTGTGTGCGTGCATGTGCGGTGTGCATTTGCATGCATGTACATTTGGTATGCATCCTCACTGCTCTTGTGGTCAACGTGGACTCCCACTGTTCTCGCACATCTTTCTATCACTGTGAACACGTCTGCGCGGAAGCATGAACGCACACCAGCGATGTCGGCTGAATGTGAAGGAGGATATATTTTACATTGAGCTGTGGGGAGGGGTGGGGGGAGCTTATTCCCATCTGACTCTAACATATGTGCTCTAACGGCCATTTAACACTATTCATCTCCATACTTGTTGGCGTAGCTACACTCCTACAGGCAAGATATGTTAATGCATTATACTCCCTCACACACTCCATGGTACATATGTGTGTGAGGGAGTGTGTTGCGTTAGTGTGTCACTTTAAGGGGGAGTGTAGCAGCAAGATTGTCCAACGTGTTGATTCCACACAGCTCCTTTCATCTATAGAGAGCCTCACTGAATCTATAGTGAGAAACCTCCGCTATCACCTTTCAGACAAAATCAGGCGGAAAGAGCCATTTAAGACACAATGAGGACGGGTAGGGGACGGAGGAGGGGGAGGAGGGTGGAGGAGACTGGGAAACGAGGCTGAGGAGAAGAGGAACCAGACGGAGTGGAGAATGGGGTGAAATGGGGGGAGAGAAGGGAGGGGGGGGACGCGAAGATCCTCATTATCCATCATCCTGCAGACACTTCCTGAGAAAAGACGGCACTTTTTCCAGTCTCTCTCTGTTTGGTCTTACGGGCAGCGTCAGCCTGCCGTTAATCAGACACCGCTTAACTCCAGCTGCAGCATCCCCCACTGAAACAGACCTACTCATGTACACCTAACTTTAGGTATTATTCTGGGAGTGGCGGTACGCCTGCATCGATTTGACCAGCAGAGGCCAAACAGCTTCAAAGCAAAACGTTAATTATCTTCTTGATGAATTGAGTGCCTGCTGCTAAAAGTGGTGGTGGCCCAGAAGAAGATGATTATCTGGCAGTAACTTCACCTACAGAACGGCTCTGTCGGAGTTCCCCTCCAGGATCATCGAAAAACCCTGTCGACACTAAATACTTATAGATGAAGTGTCTCTACGGCGCAGACTAACAAGACCACCACAGATTGATAACATCGCCTTGTTTTCTCCATAAGTTTGTCTGAAGGGGGAGCAAGAAGGAGGACGTTCTGAACGTGTGCAATAAAAACACAGCTGGACCTCGTTCAAAAGCGCTAAGCATTGAAACAACATTAAATTTATTTATGGCGCATTCAGAAAACTCTTTGTGTGTTTGTGTGTCTCAACACACTCCATGACGCAGCCTGGAGAAAGACCTCGTTAAGTCGTTTTACCAAAACCCGTTAACATATCGCTGAATGAAGAAGTGATCTTGTAACTTTTGCATTGACTCAACAACAAAAGTGATTGGACAGATCTTATGTGACATATCTTTCATCACTCATTAGCACGTCGCAATCGGCCTGGTACCGTCCCTCGCCCTGTCCCTCGTCCTGTCCCTCGTCCTGTCCCTCGCCCTGTCCCTCGCCCTGTCCCTCCTCCTGTCCCTCGCCCTGTCCCTCCTCCTGTCCCTCGCCCTGTCCCTCGTCCTGTCCCTCGCCCTGTCCCTCGCCCTGTCCCTCGCCCTGTCCCTCGCCCTGTCCCTCGCCCTGTCCCTCGTCCTGTCCCTCGTCCTGTGTAATCACGCTCAACGTGCCTCAAGTATGTTCGCTGAGGTCATTAGTGTACACAAGATGAAAGCTGATCATCAGTGGGCCTATCAGCTTACTTGAAAATGAATATGCGTCACACAATTGCTCTCATGTGACATTTTGTCTTTCTCTACCACACAACCCCCCCACCCCCACCCCACCCCCCTCCCTCTCTGTCTGTCTCTCTCTGTCTGCTTTTCATTCTGCCTGTAGCCTAATGGCTCAAGTGAGGTAATTCGTTTTGGAGAATGTACCGAATAACCCCTGTCAGTGCATATGTGTGTGTGTGTGCGCGCGTGTGTGTCTTTGCTCATGTGTGTACATGGAGTACATACTGCATAAGCCTGTGCATAAAAGTGTGTGTGCACACGTGTGTGTGCATTTCTCCGCTGTGCAAATCTGTGCTGCTCTGAGTGAAGCTGTGTGCTGTTTCAGGCTGCGGTCTGAGTTCAAAAAGCCAGGTTTGACATATGCTAGCATTCTGTGCAAACACTGTCCAGTGGTCGGCCCTGCGCTCTAACCCTGCTATTATGACTGCTGTGTGTGTGTGTGTGTGTGTGTGTGTGCGTGTGTGTGTTCCTGTTACGAAGCGAGTAAAAGCAAAAGGCAAGAGAAAGAAAAACAGAACAAGAGATGGTAACTAAAAAAAAACACAGTGAGTGCGGAGAGGATAGCGTGATCGGGTGCCCGGCCCTGACAATGTTAAAATATTCTTGCACAACAGCTGATTATCTTTCTGGCGTCAGAATAATGTAGGAGAAAGTAAATATAAGAATATGTAAACATGTCAGGGGTAGAACAAACATGAAACCAGCAGGTGGCCTCATATATCTACACGGTCTGCACAGGTAGACAGACAGCGACTGCCCCACCGGAGCAGGAGTCCTCACATGCTCCTGCTTTGTTCTGGAGGCCCCGGGTGCGTTTTGGCGAGGACCAGTCAATCCTGGACAAGATTAGCTAACCAATAGCAGGCGCTTTGGAAACCGGAGTCAAAGAAAACGTTGTGTCCTTATCTATACGCTGGGATCCCAGCCTATTTTGTTGTTATGGAAAACAGTCGGCGACGTCAAATCCTGGCTTTCCATACGAGTGGAGACAGTGAATTGGTTTTTGCGGTTTGTAAAATCAGCGGTGATGTTAATCCGGAGCATTAACTGTACCGTGGCCTAATCTAATAGACCAGTGAGGGCCGTTAGATTAAAGTCTATCTCTCCTGACTAATATCTGTCCGCCCGCCTCTCCGCCTCTCCGCCCGCCACACTAAGTAAAACCCTTCCTAGCGGCACGGCCATAGTGACAGACTGTCAAACAAACCGTCTCCCCGCTTGACAGCCTCCTTCCCAACCTCCCAACCTGCCTAACTATCCACTTGTCTCACTTACTGACTACCAGACGTCGGCAACACTCTGTCTTAGTGCTGCTTCTCCTATAAAGAGCTCCCATAAGAGTGGCAGCTTGCTTGTCTGCCAGCTTGCTGCTCCCATAAAGACGCAGGAATGAGGGACCAATCTCATTAGGGGAAGATTAGGCCAACATCTGTTTGCTGTCCTGATCCCGCCACCGCCGCCGCTGCCGCCGCCACCGCTGCAGCATAGATATGATGTGTGATTCCACTGCCTGGTATTGTACCAGCTAACATGGCCACAAAGTAATGCACCCACTTTCCACACAATCAAAGCTGTTATGAGATACTAATCACCGCTGTCATTGGCTTAGAGTTAGCAGCGGCCTGACCGAGAGTGTGTCTATGTGTGTGTGTGTGTGTTGTCTTTGTTCTACTGTACGGTCCAAGCCCACAAACAAGTCCCCAAACACCCAAGGGAGATGAGTAACAGGCCCGGAGACAGAACCCAAACAGCTGTAATGTTATGAGAGGGAGAGACATAACCAGCGAGGGACAGAGGGAGGGACGCGGGGGGAGAGGGAAACACGTGAGGAAGTTAAATGTAACAGAGGGTTTATTGTTTGTGGTTCTTTGGGGAGGCAACGAAGCGAGGGAAGGAGGGAAAGAGGGAAAGGGAGCAGGACGAGGGGAGGGGACGAGGAGGAGGGCGGCGGTGGGAACAGATCAGACCTAGCCCCGGCTAACAAGAAATGCTACAGTATAATCAGACCAATGCTGCAACTCCAACATATACAGTATGTCACAAGAGTAAACATCTGTATAAGTGACCTTCACACCCGACTTCCTAATAAACAACAACAACAACAACAACAACAACAAGTCTTGTGGTTGTAGGGAAACTCACATGGAAAAAGAATTAAATGGGAGTTACAGTCAGGAGACGATTAGCTTACCTCAGACAAGAGGCAGGTTACAACAGCTAACCCGGCAGTGTGCCAAATGCAAAAATATGTCATCTTCTAAATCCATAGGCAAATATACATGTAAGAAATTAAACTTGTCATTTCTATGTTTACAGTAGAACAAGTTATTTACTTTGGCTTTAAATGTGCGAGTTGGCATATTTGGAAAGAGTCATGCTACGTGTTTTTTTTCAGTCTGTGTGCTAAGCTGAGCTAACTATCTCCTGGGTGTAGCTAATTATAAAAATGCAAAATATGCAAATAAACTAATTTCCTCAAACAAATCAATCTTTTTTTTAGATATCAGGAAGGTAGAGTGCTTTATTATGAGACGGCAGTGTTACACAACGGATACGGTTACAACTATAGCTGGGTGTGTCGCCCCGTAAACACTCAAAAACTCAATAAAGACTTTAGCAAGCAACTTTTGTTTTCATGGCTCCCATTTAAACAGACGTCCATGATGCCTGTAAAAGTACGATGTGCTGATGAACGCAAGGCTTTATACCCTCTAGCATCGTACCTTGCCGTGACACAAGGACATATATGAACAGTACACACACACATGAGACAATAAAGACTGATTTGTGCGGGGGGCCGATCCTGTCTGTCCACCCCCCCCTCTAACTCCTGCACTTGTTCCGTTTTTCTTTGACAGATTTTAAGTAAATAGCAGCAAACGAGCGATTCTTTCTGGCAGCCTCGGCCTGCTCGCTTCCAAAAGACAGCAGCAGAGGGAGAGGGGGTGGATGAAATCACCCGAACAGATGTGATTTAAATCAATATTACACTATATGTGCCTTTATGTATGTAAAAAAACACACACACACACATACACATACACATACACTTGGGGAACCAGACCAGAAAAGCGTCCAGTGACGACTGCTGCCCTTCACCTTGACGGAATAATTGCTTTTAATGCATCAGGGTTTTTCATATTTTAATATCCTTTTACCCCCTCTGCTTGTGCGTCTTTTTTCTTCCTCCAGGTCTGCGCAATCCCCCCGATGTTAAACTAATATCAGTGAAAAGAAAAAAAAAAAAAAAAGAAATAAGCCGAGCTGTCAAAGCCCAGAGTTTAACACAAACCATCTGGTGGAACGATGGAGGTAAACAGGCGCAAACAGAACTGAACTGGGAGGAAGAGGAGGAGTAGGACGGCAGGCAGCGGAGGGAGGGAAGGAGGGAGGAGAAGCAGGGATCTCGAGAGGGGAGATGGGGTGAGATAAGACGACTGTTAGGAAGGAGGAGCTGGAGTAATGGGAGATGGAGCTTGGGGGGGGGGGGGGGGGGGGGGGGGGGGGGGGGGGGGGGGGNTGGAGGATCTGAGGAGAGAGGAGAAAGGTGGAGGATGAAGGGGAGGAGGCGGAGAGACGGATGATGTGGGGGGGTGACAAAAATGTAGTCTGGGAACAAATGAAGGTGTTGTAGTGGAGACTTGACAGAAGGAGAGGAGGAGTGGGAGCTTCAGACACTCGTCTGTGTTGTAGCCATTAGAAGAAAATACGGGAACAATAAGAGGGCTTGGTTCCAAAACGCTATAAAACCAATGCGACGCCGAGAAGTTGGCTCGAAGTAATTAAAACACTGTTCCACTCCAAACAGAAACGTCTAATTAAAATGATTCATCACGGCCATATGTTAAACTTTCTTTACGTCCAACACGGTGTTATCTGGGATTCAAAGTGATATACATTAACCTCGATTAACTATCAAAACACATGGAGGCCATTTATTGGTTTCAATCGCATTTCGCTCACGGCTAGCACATGTTTCCAATGCGCAGCGCTCAACGTGTGTCGCAAAAAAAAAGAAAAGAAATGTATATTTACAAAATGCACATGTGCATGAATGGCAACAAATGGGTTCGGTTTAGGCAAACATTCACATTAAGGCAAATAAACCATGATTAAAAGGTACCATGTGGGCTTTTTGGCCACCGGTAGCGCCACTGGGCACACAAGGAGCACATTAAGGCAAAGGAAATGTCATGCTGAAAGTTTATTGTTGGTCTGCACTGGGACGCAAACTCTATTCTCCAGCATGGTGGCTGTAGGTGCTCCGCACAGCGCACTCCACTTCCTCCCCTGACTCCCAACGTGACAACGCATGTACATCGTGCACTGCAAAAATGTATAACGCGACCATAATTGTGAGACGTGTCTACACACGTGTCTGCTTGTTGCAACGGAGTGGTTCGATTTTAATTTCTGTTTGCAGAATGAGCATGAACGTGCCGCATCGGCACTTTTTCCCTGTTGGCGTGGACGTGTTTCTCGACAGAGCAGGATCTAATGTGTAAATGTATGAAATGGTGCCACTGTTTTTAAGACACATGACCTTTTAAGTGCTTCTGGACATTTTCAAGGTCGGCAAAAGAGCTAAAAGATCTATTAGAAGAACAGATGGGAGAGGAGACACTGGTCACAGTGGAGAGCAGGATGTGTGATGAACCATCAAACTACACTAACACACATAAGGAAGCAGTGTCTTACCTTTTGTGAGGACGACAACGGCGCGGCAGAGGAGACATGGAAGAAGAAGAGAAAAGATATTCGTTAGTGTCATGGTTTCAATCAACACAAGCTGTGAAGCGTCGTCATGGCTTTCCAAAAACACTGCTAAGGGTGATGTACATGAACATAAGTAATAATAACAATGCAAACATCTAAGCCCAGTGACTGCTGCCCTCTGCCTGCACAGTCCTCCCTGTGGTGGCATGTCCCTCGTCCGGTGACACGGGAGCTGATGAGGCCTGACAGAGGGTCAGCGACCTCACTTCCTACTCTAATTGGTCCTGGGTGATAAAGCGGCCCCCTGGGACTCGGGGCGATGTGGGCCTGGTGGAGCAGGGCGAAGTGAGGGGTAGTGGAGTGGGGTGAGCAACCGGGGTCCAGGGAGGCCTCTTCCAGCTCAAGCATTTGGTAATGCGCTAATTAATTTTAAGAGTTCCACATTCCCCTTTACTGGCCCTCACGAGAAACAGATGTGAAGAGGGAGGGGGGTGGGTGAAGGAGGGGGGGGTGATAGAGCCGACGCTGCCTGCTGAAATCCAGATACAGATCTACACGACGGGAGAGTGGAACACAGAGACTGGATCTATCCCCGGAGCCGAGCCACTCCTCCTCCTCCGACAGGTAAAACATACGACAGAGCAATTTCACACGTCGCTGAGCCAACGACAGATTCCTCTGCGCTGGTGAGGAGGAGAACCAAACATCCTCCTGAGGGGCCCGCATGTAGCAACACACACACACACACAGAGACTGGAGAAGAGAAAGCAACAGAATGCGTTCTGTCAATACTTGTGGGTTACACCCTGAGGAAAAGGGAAAAGCATAATGGCCTATTCACCAGATATAAGTGTGCATACAATGACACGTGTCACTGAAACTGAAGAAGAGAAGGGAGGAGGGAGGGGGGGGGGTTGTTTGTGCGTGTGTGAGGAGGGGGGGTGTAGGGGGGGGGGCAGCTGACATAGAAGATTCAAATGTTAAGTTGTCAGCAGCGAGCACAAGATAAGAGGAGCATGAGTGTTTTTGCCTAATGTGTCAGGGGATCTGGAACTGATCTGTGCCCCTGGAACAGGAGGGGCAGGGCGCGCGTGTGTGTGTGTTAGGGGGTGGGGGGTTTAGAAGGATTTAAGAGGGTGGGGGGGGTCGGGTTTAGTGTGGTCCAGAGAGGCCCAGTTGTTGTAACCTTTGACCTTACGGCACGCTCCAGGGCCTCCCAGAAGCCACTTCACACGCACCCTAAATGGGAGCCCCCACGACCCCCGTCAACCCCCCCCTCGTGCCACAGATAGGAGGAGGGAACAAGCGAGGGGGAGGGCGAGACTCAGCTGTCATCGCCGTCACAAAGCTGCATACGTGCACGGAAAACCTCCTCACTAAACACGCTGACGATTTGTTTCTGCTCGTGCCACTGACCCCACTGGCACTTTAGTCAATTCCAACACTCCTGACGTGAACTTTCCCAGAGGTCGTGACCCGAACCGATAGTCAGGGTCAGGGTCAGTCTCTGTCTGTTCTCCTGACTCCAGTGTTGCTACACTGTTTCTACAAACCCCATCTCCCCTCTCCTCCCTGCTGCCCTGCAGAGAGCCACACATCAAATAACAAACTCCCACCTCACCGTCTCCGTCCTCCTCCCTTTAGCGTGTGTGGTCTGATTAGTCAGGCCCCTGCGGTTTCGCTCTGACCCAGGGAGCATGCTGTGTATGCTGGGCTGCACGGGTGGACGAGAGGGCGGAGAGTTGTGTGGGAGCTGCGCGAGTGTGGGGGGGGGCGGGGTGGTTTGATGACGCCGATGTGCCAGCATGAGGAAACACGATATCATCCGTGTAGCCGTCAACCTCCAGTGAAAAAACAGCCGATGAGCAGCGTTGTCATGCCAACCCCCGTCCTGCCCCACTTGATCCCCCCAATTCTTCTCATAGCCCTGTGGCTATTTCTGACCTATGTAAAAACCACCTGACAGTTGACGGGAATCCATCATCAATCTGCTGACAGAGTCGTACATGCACGCGCACACACACGCGCACACGCAGATTGAGCAAACATGTACACCAACAAACATTTAAGTGCTGCATGCACAATAATGATCCAGCACACATCAGGGAATTCCCTCGCTGCTCGATCCTCCTACAACAGTAGCACACACTTCCAAGAGAGCGAGGGCGGGGGGAGTGTTGTTGTTGCTCATTGACTTTGGCTGTGTCAGCAGGCAGCAGCCACCTTGGCCAGAGCGACTCTTCCTGGGTCTCTCCCAGCCCAGGGAGCAGTAACAACTACAGACACTCACAGTAACCAGCAGGCGGAGAGACAACAGTGACGGAAAACAACCACAGTACTTCCTCAAATGTGTACTTAAAGTGATGATATATATATATATATGGTGACCCCTTATTATGACCCCCCATTTTTTTAATATATATTTATATATGTTATATTATGTTGGTGTAAAATGCTGAGAAGGGAAATAGTTCAAACTAGCTTCATTGGTTCAACAGTATTTCTGCATTGATTTGGCAGAATCAGCGGTTATAGTCATGTCATATATATAACAGCGTATCAGGGGGCGGGGCCAGTTGATGAGCATGCAGCCCTTCACTTGCAATCAGCTTCGTGTGTTGCACGGGCAACTGCTGACCATATTGCTGATCACAACTGGCAACATTCCTCCACTGGGTTGGTTCGGGATTGACACTCAACAGATTGAAATGTGTGAGTCTGTGTGCGCTCACCATCGCACATGTTGTAACTGCCATACCAGTCATCTGCTCAGGACGCTCTCTCTCTCTCTGGCTTATACTGGACACACACACACACACACACACACACACACACACAAAATGGTTATTCTGTGCTGCAAATGGCAGGAAAGGCCTCGTCTTTCACATCTTGGCCTCTCCGGCTCTGTTTTGGTTCACGTCTCGCTGCTTTCGAGGGCCCGAATGCGTAACACATGCGAAACGTGCGCACTCACGCAACGCACCCTGGCCGGCGTGCCGCTACGCATGCATTAGGTTTGCAGAGGGCGAGACGATGATGTCGGCTCCAGGAGATGTAGAGAAAACAGGTCTGCAGCTCTGACCTCCAGATTATCAGTGTCTCCATAAACACAGGCCCTGGAGAATATCCCAGCGCCCTATAATGACAGACACCATGAATTCTGGAGTCAATGAGCCTAACAAATGTTAACAATGCAGCCCCTCTCGCTGTCGCCCCCTTTTCAGCCCCCAGCCGCCGGGACCATTGTAGCAATTAGTATAATGAATGTGGTTTTGCTGGTAGGTAATCACATACTGTATGGCACGGCCCCCTCTCTCCACATACAGGCGCTGGGCTATGAATGCTCCGGTTTCATTAGTCCTCCCCTCACAAAAAAAAAGAAAGGAAAAAAAAAAAAAAGAAAACCACTCACTCCCACTTTCTCCCCGTCTTTCTCTTCCTCGTGGGTTTGCCTCCTAACTCCTACACCCTTCCTTTCCGCTTCGTTCAAATCCAAACAAAAGACACATCTGGTCTGTCTCTTACCCCCCCCCCCCCCCCCCCCCCCCCGTCCCTTCCCCCCCCCCCCCCCCACACACACACACACACACACACCCTCCCACCCCTTTTCTCCCCACTCGCCTTCTTTCTCTGTGACTCCCTCCTTGTTTCCAGCCCGAGTCTTTTTCTAATGTTTCTATCCACTGAAGAGCAACACTTTGTTGGTAGAAGAGCCTGGTGAAGGAGCTTTGTTACAGGGTCAACCACTCGACTTAAGACGATCTCTGGGGTCCGGCGCCGTGTAAGAGGTGACCTGTGACGAGTCCCACGGCACCACGTGTGCAAACGCCGTAACGCCTGTGTGGCGGTCTGCCTCAACACCTTCACTGTCAATCATCAGCCAACCAGAAGAGTGGATCTCCACAGCTGCTCACATGGACTCGAGCATCCCTTCATCCACACACCACTCGTCATGTGGCAGATGTGTTGATTTAACCAATGTTATTTAACACATTATATTATATTATATTATATTGTGAAACTTTACGTTTTCTCTGTTCCTTTAGTTGATACAGCTTAATCATTATTGGTGTGTGTGTGTGTGTGTGTGTGTGTGTGTGTGTGTGTGTGTTTGTTCAAATGATGATCTTATATTATCTGCTCAGATTTGTTCATTATTGATTATTTCCCTAAAAAGTCATTTCTGTATCTGTTGTACCTGGTCGGGGCCCTCGGGGCCCTCAGTCTCCACCAGACCCACTGATGATGCTGTGACACACACAAATGGATCTGCAAGTGTGCACAAACGTGTATGAATGTACGTTGGTAGGTGTCTGCAGTGTGTGTGTGTGTGTGTGTGTGTGTGTGTGTGTCTGTAAAACCATTCACTCCTGTAATCACCTTGAAACCACAGACTTTATGATATGTCCACTCCACACAAGGTGAAGTGATCAGAGTGTGTGTTTGTCCTTCACAGCGAGGTTACAGGTCGTCATGACTCACACGCTGTCTGACTTCTGCCCCGTCAGCTGTCAAACTCCAGCAAACATCTGGACCCAAGGTGCTGGTGCTGAAGAGAAATCTTCTTCCTCCTCCTCCTCCTCTGCCTTTTGTCTTTTTTTCACACCCATTTTTTAAAACCCTCTCTCTCTCTCCCTCTCTCTCTCTCTCTCTCTTGTCCTACTTCTCTTGATTTTTCCTTCCCTTGGTTTTATATAGAAAAACATTCCTGCTGCTCCACTGAAACCTGGTGCTTATTTTCAGGGCCCTAAATTGACAGCAAATGTGAAGACAGATCCCTCCTCTCCCTCTCTCTTCCCCCCCCCCCCCCCCCCCTTCCCCCCCCCCCCACCCCCCCTTTCTGGCATTGACAGTGAGGATACGTGGAACATTTTCGTGACCATATTGAACCCTGGGGTTTTATGTTTTTGAAGGTGTTCTCCGTTCTGTGCGCCGGCTGCATGTGTTTTTGTTGAATTGCCTGGGAGAGAGTCTGCAGCCCGAGCGTCTCCTTCAGAGCAGCACTGACTCATAGACTTTTTGTTTTTCAATAAGCCCCCCACTGCACCGTGGAAACCAAACCTGGTTAGCCTCAGCTGTCTTTACCCATAATTCAACAATCCCCGTGTGTTTGTTTTCTCTTTTTGCCTCCCTCTCTCTCTCCCGCCTTCGCTCCGTTTCCCTGACTCAGTAAGTGAAACCCTAACTGCTCCCTTCATTTTGATGCAGCCAACTGAGTTCTGCTGGACCAAAATGCCCCGCTCTAATGGATGTGTGCCGGGGAGAGAAACTGAGCCACATGGATCATCCCTCTGAGGGTGAAGCCTACAGCGGCGCTGATTAGAACCAGGGGAGAGAAAAAAAAACCCGAGTCAGCATCTCGCAAAGTCTGTTTCCATTTCCAAATGAAAACTTATGAACTTTCTGGACCAAAGTGGGGGCGTAACCTTTGACTTTTATCAAACGATTCTCTCAAATCTTACACTTTTATTTATTGTTTGTTTTTCTTAGCCATGGATCTGAACAATGCACGCACGCACACGCGCGCACACACATGCACGCAACACAACCAAACACCCAAGTAAGCCTGTGTGTTCAGTAGCCACCACTAACAACAAGTCATCAGACAATCGCGCAACTGCAATAATTTAAGACCCATATATCACTTTACCACGACTGATGCCGCAGCCTGTCATCAGTCTGCGTCTGCCAGCACAGCACAGCACAGCAGAGGAGGGACTTAGTCTATAGAAGTCCAATGTTTTCTTCCCTCTGTATAATGTATCTCATATGTATAAATATAAAGATGTATAAATATATGGCGGGGAACATGTGACATGTAAGTGACACTGTTTATCCCACATAGCTAAAGGGAACAGTTATATAGATGGGGAAAACAGTTACGAGGGAACGAACTTTGCTCGACAGTGCAATAAAAACCCTTATCTCACTTTTAGATTCAAGTGGGAAGTGGCTGTGCTTCAGTTACCTTTAAATCACTGCATGTATTTTAGTTTGCATGTCAACTCAGGTATGTGAATCGTTTTGGATCATTGTGTTGGTTTTTCCCACACATTTGGAAACAAACGGGATGAAATATGCTGCCGGAGCGTCTGCCTGTTTGGTTGGAGAGGAGTGGGACTGTGATCTGACTCTGCTGTGGTCTGCTCCACATGAATGAAGCCGTGCACTGCTCCTGGCCCCACCGTTAGAGGATGGCAGGAGACGAGCTGGTGGTTGTTGAGCTGTGCTCGGATGGAGAGCCAGGCCTGCCTGTTTGTGTTGGCCAACTTTCAGCATTCCACATGTCTTTGTGATTTTCAGCTCCCTGACCTCAGGAGACTCTCCACGCTACTGTAAGTTATACTCACAGCAGGAGCACACATGGATCAGAGAGAGAGAGAGACTTGAACTCCATCGCTGCTTGGCCGCCTCTCCAAATGCCGAACTTCAACTTTGAAATGCGAGTTGATAATTTCCATAAAATTTCTAAAATGTTCACAGAGATCTTTCTCTGCTGAGAACGTCTGTCCAGGCTGCAGTTCCAGAGGAGACACGTTTCAGCTTTGAGCGCCGCTGAAAATAAAACCTAGGACACAGATATCTGATTTTCCTCTCGTCAAGAAATGAAATGTATCCTTCACTTCTCTCACACGGATATAATCACATTTTTAAGATGTCACAATGAGTACACCTCAAAATAAAGTTCAAAATATAAAACTCCTTTTCCAAAACGAATGATGCAAACGTACAAATTCCTAAAATTACCGTCTCACAACTGTCTGCTCAGTAAACAGGCAAATAGTGATAGTGTTATTTCATCGCAGCCATATCTGAGTCTACTGTATATCTGTATACGTCTGCTTATTTACTGTTCTCTAATCCAACATGGCACCCAGCCTGGTCCCTTCAACGGTCTGACAAGTCAAATCAAATCTTTCAGTGTATGTTGACACAGTCAGTGACATCAGTGTCACCTTGCGCCAGTGCTCCACATCTGTCACCTCTGTGCGTCCCACTGTGCACGTGATGTGCACGTGATGTGCAGTATAGGAGACAGAGAGCGCGGCGTGTTCCGAAAACCCCGAGACGTAAGGTGAACGATGCCTGCACCTGATTCGAGGGAGGCGCAGAGGTGATTAGAGGTGAGAGGGGGAGGGAGGGAGGGTTGGGGTTGGGGGTGGGGGGGGTTAACTCATAGCCAGATTAAGGAACACGTCGTGCCTCGGGGCCGATCTGAACAGGATTTACCTGTTGCTCTCCCTGAGGTGACTCGCATCACTCATTTAAGCCAACACTGCCTCAGGGCCCGAGACCTTGTTAATCAAGGTGCAGGAATACAAAACAATGTGCGTGTGTGTGTGTGTGTGCGGGAACACACGCGCAACCTCAGTGTCCTTACCCCTCTACACTTGCGGTCTTAAGTAGCATCTGATGATTCCTCACAGACAGCAGGTTAATTGTCCTCAGCGTTCTCAGAACTGTGTAGGTCCTGTTACAGAGCCACTCCAACAGAGAGCTCTCTGTTACAGCCACACTCTGAGCTCTGATCCCGCGCCTGCCGACACCGACGCGCCCTTCTATTGGTCCGCTTAGTTCCACTTCAGGCAGTTAAATGATATTTATGGTCTGCTATAAACCAACTATCAATAACTATAACTATAAGTGTGACAGGTGGAGAGGTGGAGGACAGAGGGCCTGTTAAACACAAGGCATCTCCAAGGTAGAGTCCACTCATCAGTGGGTCAATGACGACCCTATGATACACAAACAAAAACAATGCTTGGACCTGCTCCATCTCTCACTTCATACCAACATGTGTGTTGCACACACACACACGCACACGCACACGCTCCTATATCCGCCATTTGCCCGGCGGACATGTGTCAGCATGGTTTACACACTAAAAACAAACAGGCGTCCCATTGCAGCAGCGAGAGAAATGGATGTGGGTTTGGACGAGGCTGAGGGAGGGGGGAGGAGAGGGAGGAGGAGGAGGAGGAACAGGCCGCACATGAGAAACAGAGCGAGAGAGGCGGGGGGGGGGGCCTGGAGGGGGCACCGGAGAGCAAAAGAGAGCGAAAGTTTTCATGTAGCGGCCATAATGAGAGGCCCGGGTGCCACCCGGCACCACATCATGGCCTCTGTAATGACAGGCTGCGCTGAACACACGGCCGCCTCAGCCAGGGAGCGCGGCTGTGTTTGTGCATGATGTGCGTGCACCCTTTTTTAAACCGGAGTTAACAGAGTCATATAATTGTCAGCACTGACACATGGGGTCAAGGGTTACGGCCTTCAGGGGATTTTAGTGGCCCGACGGGGCAGAAGTGTCCAGTGCATGAGGCTGGGAAGTGGATTGAATGCGCTCGGGAATCCAGCTTTAAATGTGTAACTGGAAAAAATGTGTTTCCCCTTCTTTGCGAACGTTACATAGCTTCACATTAATGCAGAATGGCAGCGGCAGCAGGTGTTTTCCATCAGGTCTCATAGGCAAACATGGCCGACTGGGGCGGAGGAAGAAGTTTAACATGCTCGAAAATGTCCGCATGCGAGGAGCAGCTCAGCTGCAACTTACAAACCATGCACTCTCTCCATGTTAGTCAGGGCTGTGCTAAAATCCTCTTTTCATGCAAACAGTTGGGTTTATATCAACGCACTCAGGCTGCACTCAGATCAGTTGCTCGGCTCATTTCAAACTCTTCATACTAGGAAAGAGAGAGCGTTATGCTGACGTGGAAGCTGAAGAAAACGATTCCCTCGTATCAAATGTCCCAGAGATGCTGTATGCAGCTGGCACGGACGTCCAGCTACTCAAAGACAAACAGGAACAGGGACGGAGAAATATTCCGAGCAAAACCGGAGCTTTTCCAAAATGAAATCAGCGAGGTTTTTACCCCTGTGTGTGATAAACAGCAACAAGTGTTTACCAGACGGAACCTGGACACAGCCAGGCAGACGGGCCGCCGCGGTGCAGCGGAGAGGAGAGAAAATCCTGTTCTTTTTCACAAACACCTTGTAAAAAGAAGAAGAAGAAGAAGAAGGGGGGGGGGGGGGGGGGGGGGGGGGAGAGAGAAGCCTGACCACAAAAGAGGCTCTGTGCTGGAGGCTATTTCAGTTGAGAGTTGCAGCCAGGACAGATCCACTGAGAGCAGGAGCGAGATGGAAAAGGGGAAAGCGAAAGGGGAGCTTTATTTGGTTAACAACTTCCACGAATCAGCGCGGGGGGAAGAATGTGTGTAATTTGGCCCTGTTTGTTTTGCATTAAGATATAAAATATGTCAGGATTACTTCATCACAAAACTAAAGCCCGGTGGAGAGGAGATGGGCATGAGTCAGGGAGGAGGGGGTGGGGGTTGATTGGGGGGTGGGGGGTGGAGACCACAATGTTTTTTTTTCGATGTGGGGTTTTGGGTATCGTATCAGATGAGTTCTCGCTGGGACGACGGCTTCGGTAAAAACCCGCTGAAAAGACATGAGCCCAGATGCACGGCCGTCCACAGCCAACGCATCCAACTCAATCTCCATCAGCCAGCAGCAGTCAGAGCGGGTTAGGCTGTTTGGTGAGGAGATAACCATGTGCAGAGGTCGCTCTCCGTGTCCTCTTACACTTACCCCACTGCCATATCAGATAGCTTCACTTTTTCTGCTGTTGCAACAATTTATAACAGAATTCATCAAGTTTAGCAATGGTTTTTGGGCTATTTTACCATTAACCCAATACTTTCAGTCAACTATTTTAACCAACTGGCTATTATTTATAGCAACATCAACAATTTGTGATATATATGCACCATATACCAATCAAGTCAATTATTTTAACAATTTAGCTACAACTGTAACTATATTTAAATGTAGGGTGATTAATTGTGGTTATTTATTATTACTCTTTTGTCCATGTTTATGTTTATCTAACTATTTTAACTGCTCCTCCTTTATATATATATATATATATATATATATATGTATGTATGTATGTATATATATATATATATATATATATATATTTTATTAGTTGACCTAAGTGAGGTATGCATTGGGCTCATTGATGCACAGCAGCTGTTTGACTGTTTTGTGTCCAGTATAGTGAAGGTGACATCAGCCGTGCAGTTTCATACTGGCTCCGTCACTATGAAACTGCAGCTCTGTGTAAAAGCCAGCTTTACTTTCCTAGGATAACCGTGGTTCTTATCATATGGATTCCCCTATGTAGCCGTCAGGACTGTGTAGTTTGTATCTCTGCCCACAAGACAAAATCTTTCAGTCCATGAGACGGCGGGAAAAGACTCTGAACATGTATCAAAAAGGGGAGTGATCACATTAGCCTGCGTGTCCGGGCGCTGGCGGAGGGACGCCCGCGGCCCGTGGGGGTAACGGGACCAGGACAGATGCCTTTCGGTGTCAGCGGTCTCTCGTTAGGCTTCAGTTTTACAGCCGGTTTTACAGAAGGGAAAGTAAACTCGGCTGAAAAGAGCAGAGACGACAGTGAGAGCGCAGGCGGAGAGGAACAGAGAGCAAAGAGCCGGGATCTTCTCTGGGCCAAAACCGCAGATAAGGATCTAACCACAGAATGAAGGCCAGATTGCTTTAATTCACTGTCATCTCAAGTATTTTTTTTTCCCCCCTCCATGGAGAAAGAGTGAGACAGGGAGAGTGGCAGACAGATCCCCTGTCCTCCCACTTCCACGCTCTCCTCCTTTCAGATTTACTGCTCCGGAGCCGTTTGCCCTCAGCTTTTAATGGCCATCTCTAGATCATCAGCTCCGAAAATAAACACCAGGGCTTGGATTACCCTCTCTATCTCCATTCCACTGGGGCAGAACGCAGTCGCGGGGACAGCGCCGGCCTCCGCTCCTCTCCTCTCCTCTCCTCCCCGCCTGTCCTTACATTCATCCTCTGCCTGCGCGGCCCTGTATGTTTGGGCTGCTGGAGCCGAGCCCCGCGTTAAAGCCGAGCGGCACAGAAGAATGGAAACTCAAGTAGGGCTCAGAGGCAGGGTGGTCTGCGTCTAATAATACAGCAATCAAACGTTACCACACAAAGGGCAAATAACAGAGTAGATTGGCTCCATGGCTGCTGCTGTTAGAGGGATACCAGAGGGAGGGGAAACACCTAGTAATAAGTGTAATTGCAGCATTCATCACCCGCAGCAGCCCAATTTGCAGATAATTTACGAGCAGAGCAGGATTCGGATGAAATTAGTAAATATCATTTTAGAACGGTCGACTGTTGCAGCGGCAGACTGCGCCACGTCAAGCACCAGCATGGAGGACGCAATCCAGGTCTGGTCTAATCCCGGGTCCCATGTGTGCTGCAGGACAGCTGGGTCATACTGTGTGTTGGTGTGTGTGTGTTGCGATTGTTGCTCTTCATGTGTACATGCGAGGCCCACGGGCATCAGGTGTGAAGTGGGGGTTCAGGTGTTGGGTAAAGGCAGAGAGGACACTCGTGTGCTCCGCTGCAGACGCGCGGCGTTTGTTGTTGCTCGGCCCGCTTCTATGGCACATGAGCGTATGCACACACACACACACACACACACACACACACACACACACACACACACACACACACACACACACACACACACACACACACACACACAAACATGCGAACACCTACAAACATACTTCACACACTTAACTCTTATGGAGTTAAAGAGATCCCCTGGCGACGCAGGCTCAGTCCCTCTAAGAGGAAAAGCAGATTGCATGTGGAGGATGAAAGGGGAGGAGATGAAGGCTCATGGTTCTGAATGATAAGTGAGGTGAACAGCACTGAATGCATCTACAACGTGAGCATGAACACTGTGAGTCATGTTTTAGGTCGAGGCTGGAACTTCATCCTATAACTTCACAGAGAGATGGTCTGCAATAACAAATCCCTTTTTCTACTTCTGTTGTAGGATTGAACGACAATACACAAAGTGCAGCAATAAGTCGACATAACATAACAGATAATTATTTGGCACGACAACAATGCCTTATGGTCCAATCTATATTTTGTCACCTTCATTAACTGTGTGAAGCGCAGACAGGAGGAGGAGTTGCCGCCAATTCACCGCTACAAACTGGGTATAAGGCCAGAAAACCCAACGTATAATTACAAATGAAATTTTATGAAGCAAAAAAAAAAAAAACCAACAACACAAAAATTACAAATTGAGCGCTGTGGTCTGTGAGACTCAAAATAATGAGACGTTAAAGCCAAATAAAACACAGGGGTAAATATAGTTTTGTCTCCCTGTAGAGATGTCTCCTATCACAAGCTAATTATATTTGAGCTGCCATCTCAGAGGGCCCACACATGCCCCCCCCCCCCCGGACTGAACCGAGCCGAACTAAATGTTGAAATAACATTAAGAGGGGAAAAAAAAATCTGGTCTGAAAATGTCAGTTGTCTAACTTGGTCCAGAGCCACTGATTTATACAGAATATCCATAAACCTGAGCGCAACGCCAAGATAAACCAATATTCCTCTTTCAGCCAAAAGGGGAACGAGTAAGTGAACGTGGACTAGCCTACTGACGCTAACGCTGACATGAGTCTCCATTAGCCACATTACTCTCCTTCACTGTACAGGTAGCTGAGAATCCATTAGCAGGAGAGCGGGGATCCCGCTATAGGGTGGACAGGATCTGAGTGGATTCCTCTGGCAGGGCTCGGCTCTCTGGTCGGTGGCCGATCGCCGTGCCAACCAGGCCAGTCGCTGACACTCCTTGGATATCACCCAGGAAAGGTACACTGAGAGGGAAAAAAAAAAAAAAAAAGCAGCTACGTGGCCATGGCAACCCTATTCATCTGCCTGTCTGGACAGTTATCTAATACACTGATACGGCGAGGGCGCGTGATGGGTTAGCGGGTTTTTCCAGAGGGTTCAATTAACAACCATAAATCCATAAACATGTGAAACAGAAAGAAAAGTAACACCGCACGCGTCTCTGCTGAAGAGATCCAAACAATGTGACTTCATCGCTTTCACCCGAATCGCCCTCATATGTTCACTGCTCACCGAGGAAGAAGAAGAAGAAGAAGAAAAAACCTGTTGTTTTCCTATCTTCTATTGAATCTATGCACCGGAGCAGCCAATAAGAATTCCGATGAGTCGGAAATTATAGACAGGAGAGTTGAGCGCTGACAGTTGACGGACATAATGAGAGTGTTGTCATCCAGGATCGGGGCTGTGAAGCGGAGCCGGCTGTGCGTGTCACAGGCGAAACGCGGCGAGCGAACGTGTCGGTGATTTTCGGGATGTGTTTTTGAGCGGCGGCCCGGAGCTGGAGCGAGTCCTGGCCTGGACAGCGTCCCCGCAGGACACATGGAGACCTGGCCGGAGGAGGAGGAACCATTAAATGTTTAAAAAAAAAGATAATATAAATATATATAGATATGACATTATTGTCAAATGGAGCGGGAAAAAAGACACAAAACTGTTTTCTTTATTCTCTCGCCGTCTCTTTGTCCCCACGTTCGCGCTGCATTCGCTGCTCAGCTGCTCGGAGGCACGGCAGGTTTATTTATTTATCCATTCCCCATTAATTAGTACTGCATTTGCGCTGACAAACGAGGAAGTGGTGGCATTAGCGCCTGGTTTACACCCCCCCTTCCCCTGACTCGCTCGCAGGATGCAGAAGCCGAGGGAAAGGAAGGAGCGCGGCGGCGTTTCGTTGTTGTTTTGTTTTTTTTTTCCCTCCTGTGGTGATAATAGAGGAGAGGCCACCAGGTGCACTTGAACACACACGACAACACTTGCCAGTCTTTCTGAACTCTGTGACACCAACTTATCTCAAACGCACCAGACAGATGAGTCGATGAGGAGAAGTTGGTCTGACTCTTCATCATCTGCCACTGGAAGAAACTGGGAGTCATTAAAAATAAGCAGGGATAAATATGGAGAGTTTCCCTCAAAGACAGTAGCTTCATTCCATAATGTGCTCTGCAGCGGCACCGGGACCCCCACCCCCCCACACACCCACCCACCCACCCCTGTGACCTCATACATTCACTCTGTTATTTCAGGGAACAAAAGCGGGGCCCTCCAGGACGTGGGTGGATCCATGAGACGAAGAAAGGAGCCGTGCTCCCGGTCCTGGGTGAATGGGGGCCTTTCACACTAAGAGAGGCCTGTTTACTCTCCCTCAATAATGGCTCTAATTTTCTGATCATTATTGAGTAATTCCATCCACCCCCCCCACCCCGACTTTACTGCCTTCTCCCATCACTCACAGCGCCACCTTCTTGTCTGCAACGGGCCCCTGGCTCTGTTTCCTGACTCATGGACGAGACTCGGACCACCGTTACCTGCTCTGATCTATGTTTACGGAAATGTTCCAAATAAGTGCAAGAAATAAATGAATAAAAATGATTCAAATGGAGCGGGAAAAAAGACACAAAACTGTTTTCTTTATTCTCTCACCGTCTCTTTGTCCCCACGTTCGCGCTGCATTCGCTGCTCAGCTGCTCAGAGGCACGGCAGGTTTATTTATTTATCCATTCCCCATTAATTAGTACTGCATTTGCGCTGACAAACGAGGAAGTGGTGGCATTAGCGCCTGGTTTGCACCCCCCTTCCCCTGACTCGCTCGCAGGATGCAGAAGCCGAGGGAAAGGAAGGCGAGCGGCGGCGTTTCGTTGTTGTTTTGTTTTTTTTCCCTCCTGTGGTGATAATAGAGGAGACAGGCGACCAGGTGCACTTGAACACACACGACAACACTTGCCAGTCTTTCTGAACTCTGTGACACCAACTTATCTCAAACGCACAAGACAGATGAGTCGATGAGGAGAAGCTGGTCCGACTCTTCATCATCTGCCACTGGAAGAAACTGGGAGTCATTAAAAATAAGCCGGGATAAATATGGAGAGTTTCCCTCAAAGCCAGTAGCTTCATTCCATAATGTGCTCTGCAGCGGCACCGGGACCCCCACCCCCCCACCCACCCACCCCTGTGACCTCATACATTCACTCTGTTATTTCAGGGAACAAAAGCGGGGCCCTCCAGGACGTGGGTGGATCCATGAGACGAAGAAAGGAGCCGTGCTCCCGGTCCTGGGTGAATGGGGGCCTTTCACACTTAGAGAGGCCTGTTTACTCTCCCTCAATAATGGCCCTAATTTTCTGATCATTATTGAGTAATTCCATCCACCCCCCCCACCCCGACTTTACTGCCTTCTCCCATCACTCACAGCGCCACCTTCTTGTCTGCAACGGGCCCCTGGCTCTGTTTCCTGACTCATGGACGAGACTCGGACCACCGTTACCTGCTCTGATCTATGTTTATGGAAATGTTCCAAATAAGTGCAAGAAATAAATGAATAAAAATGATGAGTAAAAGTATATTTACTATTTCACAGCGTGCTCCTTTTCTTTCGTTTTTTTCCCTCCACACGTGGAGTCGCCCTCCGCTCTGATTGGAGCGGAGCGGCGCTTCATCCTCCATTTTGTTTTGGACCTGAATCCGTGGTAGCTCCAGCGTCGCGGCGAGTAACAATATTCGCTCCGCTAAAAGCAGGTGGAAAATATTTCGGGAGCGAGAGGGGGAAAAAAAACAAAACAAAAAAAAACCCCACATCTGGTTACATACAGGACATTTTACACAGCAGAAATAAGTTGAAACGTCGTGAGGCTCACTTGTTCCTCGGCGCCCCGCTGTGAGGGAGGGCCCACCGGAGCGGCGTGGGGGGGGAACATGCAGAGGGGAAGAAGTGTTAAGCGAGAACAGGGATACGGGGAGAAAATGTTAAAAGGAGAGAGGGAGAGAAAGGGATGAGACGGAGAGAAGTTGGCAGGGGCTGCGTGTCGGTTTGAAAAGCTGGCACCTTCTAAACAGAGCTGCGGCTCCTGGTGCCAAACGCTGCCAACCAGCCCCACCAGCCTGAATATCTGCCCTCCCTCGCTCTTTGTTTCCAGCACGCCATTCGCCATCATCTGTATTCCACGCTTTTCTCTGGACTTTCTATCAGTGCTCGGTATCATTCCAACGCCGCCGACTGACATTTATTAAGAATAAATACTGCAAAGGGGAAATTAGAGGAAGATATTGATTTGTGTATTTAATCTTGGTTTTTATTTTAGCAATTATATTTACGTATAATTGCTGAATATAGAATATAGATGAAAAACGGAGACAGGGGTTGTGTCTCCGGTGGCGTCGCCGTGTTCCGGTGGTGTTTTTCCGTCCCCGTTACTGGGCGGTGTCCCCGCGCTCTGCTCCACTGGACCGAGGGAACAGGGAGCGAGTCGGACCGATCGGGATCTGGCAGACACTCTCCTCTCCTCTTTACTCCTCCGCTCCATTCACCTCTCCTCCTGCTCTTTGCCCCTCGGCTCAGGCGGCGGAGAAGCCAAGCCGCCCCTCCTGCGCGGGGATACGTATGTTTTCAGGGGACGGACAGATTTCAGGCCTGGCGCCTTTACAGAGACAGACAGGACTGATTCTCACACTGACGCCAGAGCAAAGCTAAATGTTAGCAGAAAATGCTAGCATATTTCTGTTATTTTGTTCTTTTTTTAAAATATGAGGGGAAAAAATCTAGCAATTTAGGAATATAGTAAAATATAGTAAAATACAGTGCTAAATAGACGATTTATATTTACTGCATGAGTCTACTATATTGAATATAATGTTGCTTTTATGCATATTAGGGAATTTCATTTCCTAATAAATGCCTGTGTTAACGGTGTATGAGCAACCTGCTTTAGTAAATTAAGTTGATAAATTTCTAAAAGGAAAAAAAAATGAACATTTATTTATTAACTCTAATTACACAAATAATTAAAAATCACTGTACAGTGAAATTAGGCAATAAAACTAATCCATGCTGCCGATAAAAGCCACTTTCTGGTACAAGGGATTTTTCTATTTGTAAAGCCGAGACCTGTCCTTTATTTCAATACGAGTCTTAAATCAATCATATGCTCGGCCCTTTGTGTATCTTTCCCAGCATTATTCACTAAACTGGATAATTACAGTGAATGAGAAGCAGGCTGGCCCGGTACCAAACCCACATAGGCTCCCAGCAGTCGGACCTATAGCGCGGTGGACGGTTGAGAGGGCTCGGTGAAAGGAGGTCAGAAGGTCGGCCCGAGTGTCAGTGTGATGGTTTGCGTCAGATTTATTTATCTGTTTGGCGGCGCGATCCTCCGTTTACCAGCAATTCCTTACACTCCACACACACCACTATTCTTTTCTCTATTTTCCCTCGTCTAAGACCCACACACACACACACAATGCAAAAAAGCAACTGGAAAAACTGGGCGCTCTGAAAAAGGGCCAAGCTGCGACTGCTGGAGGCCCCTGTGCCTCGCTGCATATTAAAAACACAGCAGTGTCGCTAACGCCGTCTCCCGGGCTCTAACTTTATTGGGCACGTTATTCCAAATGACAACAAAGCGTAAGAAAGTTTCCGTTAGCGCATCGCGGCGGCAGTGTTTTTCACACCACATGAATGTGGCTCCCTCGGCGCCGACACTCTCTAGTTCTCTGGGTTACAGACCAGTGCCAGAACACTGGAGCTGGATCCCGCTCTCCGCCCAGAAATCTCTGCTCGGCACAGACGCACCGCCGAGGCCCAGACCAGACTGAAGAGTGACTTCGCTTTTCAATCTCTTTTCTTCTTCTGCAAACGGCAACCAACAGGACAACAGAACCCGACTGTGCAGAACCGGGTTCACTGCCGCTCTGACTGTACACTCGTCACGTTGTACAGCTTCTGCACACAATCAGACAAATGTATCTTGGGTGTGGAAAAAAAAAAAAGACCAAACCCCACTGGCTTCTGTTTGGTCTCCTCTTCATTATGTAACCGTATCTGATAAGGTTACCTCCTTTTGAAGCTCAGGATATTGGGCACAGCAGATAAGAGGCGGTTTGATGGATTAGTGTGACGCGAGGGCGTCAAGTCTCTGTCTCCGTCTGGACGTCTGTCTCCATGTCAGCCCCTCTCTCTTTGTCCACCTCCACTCACTACAGCATATTCTATTGGCCATTTGTAACATCAGGGACAGACACAGAGACACGTTGATGGGTAAATGAATATCTTCGCTTTACAGCCGCAACAGAGCAGCGCGCACACACACGTGCACACACACGTGCACACACACATGCGCGCACACACACTTGGCTCTCAGACCTGGCCCAGGCAACTCTCCGGTCCGTCTGTCTCGCGCGGAGAGAGCAGATATGGGGGCTGCACTCTCAGAAACATCTTTTTATCATAACGGCAGAAATAATGAGAGCCGTATGAGGCAGCCCGGGCTCCAAACATGACTAACGCTGGAACTGTGCGCCTTCGTCAGGCCGACAAAAATGGAACACGTCGCTCAAAAACCATGACCCCGATCCGGGGTCTCCGGGTGGAGGGAGGCGCACGGCGCCCAGCTGGCCAGACGCACTTTGGTTTCAACAGACAAGTGATCAAAGGTGTGTCTCCCATGCTTCTTCCACATCCCTCAACCATCATCATCATCATCATCATCATCATCATCATCATCAGATCCAGCAGAATCAGTAAAGGAAAATGCATGAATGACCTCAGAGGTCAACTCTGATCAATCCACAAACAGTTACACAAGACACACAGAGCTCGCCTAAGTGTATGTGTGTGTGTGTGTGTGTGTGTGTGTGCGTGTGTACCCAGGCACTTGTCAAACGATAACAACACTAGCTTGGTGGTGGGACCTCGCTCTGCATCTGCAGAGCAGCAGTGCAGATCTGAGTACAGCTGCTTTGATCTGTCCCGGCACTCTCTGTCCTCCCTGGACAGGTCCAAGTCTATAATTGGACAAAAGCAGAGACACATACTGTACTGTGGGGAAGCAGAAACAGAGGAGGCGTGTGTGTGTGTGTGTCTGTGTGTATGTGTGTGTGTCCATCTCCATCTCCTGTTCTGTCAATCACACCGCTTGAAAGCAGAGCCCCCGATACCCCACCCACCGCCCCCTCCTGCAGCTAGTGACGGTGGCATCAATGGGCACAACAGAAGTGAGACGCCGCAGCAGCAGGGACGGGCCGGTGAGACGGCTGCTGTCCAATCATCAGGCCTGGCAAATGATAGCTTCCGCAGACACAGACACCCCGGAATGAGGAGCTAAGAATAAAACTGTAATGCTGCCACACCAAAGGTTAGAATGGAGCCACTGTGTGTCGGTCTGTGTAAACTCTGCTTAACCCCAGGCTGCCTGCTGGAAGACAGAGCAATCTGAGCCCACAATAAGCAGGACCATTTTCTATTCTATACTTATTTCCTAATGTTTTTGCATGTGCAAGGTGGTGCACGGGCTCCTGCTGGGGCTGATGTGCAAAAGCTGTGTATTCTCCCTCACATGACTGAGCACTCGTTCCCTGCAAGTGCTTTTGACTTTTCTCCCCCCAGACACAAAATGAAAAAACACAACAAAAATGATCAACAAAATTTCTGATTAATCGATATGTTTTTCAGTTTGAAAAAAAGCCTCAAGTCAATGAAGGAAATGGCGCACAGTGATACTGAAACAATATCCCACTTATATAAGAAAGCACAGCGTGTATAAAAAGGAATGTGAATGTGATGCACAGAAAGCAGAAAGATAAAGGCTAGTTCAGCATATGTATGTGAGTGTGTGTGTGTGTGTGTGTGTGTGTGTGTGTGTGTGTGTGTGTGCGTGTGCGTGTGTGTGTGTGGGGGGATGAGTGGCTGCCGAATTCTGGCACAGAATTGAAAAAAAGGCCGTTTCTCCGAGGGGCACCAGGCTGCGCTGGGAGCTAATCTGAGCCGCGGTTCGCCACGGCGTATTGTGGAACAGGAAGAGGCTCACGGAGGCCCCGCTAACTCAAGCAGAGTTACACACTGGGCCTGAAAGGGGCCTGGCATGGGGCACTCTGTCTCACAGGAACGCCGCACCTCCCTGCCAAGGAGGAGAATCAAGGCCCTGAAACTGTATGCCAGTCTGTGGTAATGGAAGCGGGGAAGACAGCAAAGGGCAGGAGACGGGTCCGTAACTGTGTACGGGTGAAAGAGGGAGAGACAGATCGGATCGGCAAATACCTGGATCCTGGAAACAGGCGACTTTGGTGGAACTATAAATGAACGCGGGGATGAAAGGGCAAAAAATAAACTAGAAAACACAGATGTGCAGGAGGAAAACTTTGGTGGCCGTGCATCTGAGGTATCCACGGAAACGCCGGGTTTCTGGTTGGGATGTATTACACTAAATTACACTCGTAAGCCACATGTAGGACACAGCTAATTTCAGGCATTGACAAATATGAGTTAGTACATGACTCTGGGAGACGAGACATTTTTGACGGAATCACGACATCCGAACACCACAAATAACCCGTTTGCTCTTTTTGCGAGGATGAAGCCACAGTGAGAGTGGATTATATTTAATGAATGACAGTGCTGCTCTCTCAACACCACTGCTGGAAAAGCCCATTCATTATGACATGCTTAATATGTCAATTATAATTCCTTTAAATGACAATAAGCCAATCCAACAATGTCGTTTAACACCACAAGAATTTCTCTTGTTATTCAGTCAATAAAATCATAGTTAATAACATAAAATTAGATTAATTTAGATTAAACATTGTGGTATTATTATTCAGTAACACAAAAGATTTGCCAAAATTAACTCTAAAACCAAATTAGGTAAATAGACTTTAAAATATATTTTTACTTTTGGCTACCGCCGCTGTAGAACTGAGCAGAAAATATTTTACATGTCACAGTGTGGATCGCTGGCCTGACTGAAGAACGCATGTGGGTTTGTGTACACACACACACACACCGCACCAGAATATTTCCACCACCTCCATTTTCACTTCACGGTCGCAGCAAGAAACATGTGTGTCGAATATGGAAAATAAAACATTTCGTGAACAGAGCCATGCTGTCATAAACAGCGGCTCAAATGTGTGCGTGTGTGTGTGTGTGTGTGCGTGTGCACGTGTGTGTGCGTGTGTGTGCGTAATCAGTCCAATCAGACAAACAATGAAAGAGCAGTCTGGGTGTCTGAGGGAGACCTCCTGAGTGTGTCCTGAGTGAGTGTGTGTGTGTGTGTGTGTGTGTGTGTGTGTGTGTGTGTGTGTGCGCAGAGCGGTGTTAGGCTGAGGCGGCTGCAGACAGACTGACTCTCCCTACCTCCTAAACTATCTGGGACTGGGCCAGCTGTCACTGCGTGTGCACACAACTGCACACACACACACACACACACACACACACACACCATACTGCTAGTGATACACACCAATCTCACAATAACATACACATGGATTAAAGACTCATGACAAACTGCCTCACATACGCACACGTATGCACATGCACGCACCCTCAGATAAACAGGTTTGCAGATGCTTTTGTTTGCCGATGGCACCGAAAAACATGCACATTTGGATTTAGACTAATTTGCACACAAATTCTTGAACAAATGTCCCACTGCAAACATATCTGTAGGTAAACACAGAACTGAAGCCTGAATGTCAAAATATTAGAAATCTCTTTAAACCAGATAGAAACAGCTAGAAAAGCTTTTAAAAAAAAAAGAAGAAGATAATACTGCGCAGACTGTCCCTTTAAATGTCAAAACAGTGCTGTTACCTCAGTCCTGACTGCATTTAACAAAGCCTGGCACTGATTCAGCCTGGTTCATAGTTAAGGGCAGGGTCCAATCTGCTACTCACATGCATCACACACTCTGACGTGTGTGTGTGTGTGTGTGTGTGTGTGTGTGTTTATAAAAAGGGACCCAATGTAAAAGTAATCTGTGTGTTAGCCTGTGTCACTGGTGTTAGTGCGGTCAGTGTGTCCACATACCTGGTGTGTGGACGAAGTAGGCCAGGTACAGGTCCAGCTCCTTGACTGTGACTCCAATGTGGTGCGGCTGCACACACAGGCCGTGGTTGGAGCACTGGGGGGACTTGACCAGTCGCTCCCCGTCCGTGCTCTCCAGGGGGCTGCCCTTGAACAGGATGACCATCACCAGGTCCAGCCTCCACACCTTGTCGGCCTGGCGGAGGCAGTCGATGCGGCGGATCTTACCCTTCTGGTCGGGGTTGGACAGCACGCAGCAGGGGGGCTTCTTCCCCGTGATGGTGAGCACAAAGTCCTCGCGGAACTCGGGCCGGATGTCTTTGCGCAGCTTGGCCAGCAGGCGAGAGGCCCACTTCTGCTTGATCTCTGGCTTTTCTCCCAGCAGCTCATCCTTCACCGCGCGCTCCTCGTCCTTGGACATCCTCTTTTCGTGCTTCTTGAAGTACTTGCGCTTACGGGCCTGCAGGTTGAACCAGGTGTAGGAGAAGGCACGGACATGGGGGAGGAGGGCCTCGATGAAGGGATGAAATTCATCCTAATAACGGAGAGAAAAATGTGGCGTTAGGAGGCTGGAAAAAAAGACAATTAAAAAAAAGGGGCATGCAAATCTTTGACATAAAGCTGCTAAAGCGATTAGAAAATTATTAATAAAAAAAAAAGGCAATGGGCTAAAAGTGACAACGTAATTGCAGTGATACAGTTGTAATTGTTAATTTCATCAAACGTATTATTATTATTAATACACTTTAAATTAAAATGTCAATGTATAGTTTATGAAAACATTTAAATTCCAAAAATCCAGTTAAAATTCTAATATTAACTAAAATAATAATAAAGCTTTTTTTTCTTAAATATCCACACATGCATCAATGAAAAGCAAAATTAATCTTAAATATATGATGCAGAAGTAGGACGCAAAGCCTCCGCTTCCACAAATAAATGCAAAGACAACAAACACAAAACACATCAATTCAAAAGGCAAATGAAAAGCTGAGCCAAGTTGTGCTCCCATTTCTGCTGCTGCTGCGAAAAGAGTTCAAAGTTATTCTGCTGTACCATAATACCTTCACTACATATCTCTGGGCAACAAAGCCCAGATCTCGCCACAGCGCTCCTGTGCCAGGGTTGCCACACACCGGTCGCTCACCACCGCCAAGCTTTGCCGCCACAAGACCACTGTTGAAATGTGCTGCTAAAAGATCAGCCATACCATTTCCTATCTGTGCTACCATGCAAGGGAGCTCCAACCAGACTCACATTTCCACAACAAACTGAAAGCAGACAGAAATCACCACAGAAAACCACACTGCTAGAGGAAGACAGACGGCCTGGTAGTTACCATTTTGCACTCTCATCATAAATTTGGCACAGCGTTTAAAGTGAAAAAAAAAAAAGTCTCCAGCACCAGTTTTTTTTTTTTTTTTTTGCCTCCCTCACTCCCCAATGTAAAGCAAGTACTGGCTTGGCAGCGGATGGAGAGTTAGCAGATGAAAAATAAAAATAAAAAAAAAATTGCGGGGTTGTATTTTTAAAAAAATTAGCCGAATATGATGCTCACGAAAACCAGTGAGTCGAAATTTAAAACCAGAAACAAAACCCCAAGATTTCAACAAGTATAAAATTCACTGCAGCAGGAAACATGGCTCATTAGACAAAAGCAAAAAAAAAAAAAAAAATTAAAAAAAAATAGCAAAAAGACAGATTTAAAAAAACTGTCAGGTGCAAATAGAAATGTTAACAGAATTGCACTCTGGGAGAGAGAAAAAAAGAATAAAAAACAACTTTAACAACTGGAATAGATGCACTTAAAATAAACAGTCCTTTGTGCTTTCCAAAAAAAATCTAAAAAAAAAAAAGAGAGAGAGAAAAAAAAGTCCTTGGCAATGTGTAATTGGTAGTGGTGTCTGTTCTGATCCCTGGGCCCGGCGCAAGACTCTCTCTCTCTCTCACACACACACACACACACACACACACACACACACACACA
>JAFBJQ010000261.1:138594-173882 GCA_016785345.1 Trinectes maculatus
AGCCCCCCACCACCCCCATCATCTGCTCCGCGCCCCCCCCCCGTCCCCCAGGAAGGTTCGCCGTTCAGTCGGGGGAGCGGCGTCGGCTGCCATGTTGCCTCGCCGCGTCATCCAGGGCTGCACCTGCTCTGCAGACGGAGGCACAAGTGCTGCTGAATGACAGAGCGAGAGCCGAGGCTTCTGACTGCAAACAAACAAATTCGCCATATACGTCGGTCATATGATTCTACAGCCCGCAGGCTGTTCCGTCAACACGACTCTGCCTGCACCGGCATCCAAAGCAACACAACCCCCCCCCCCCCCCCCCCCCCCCCCCCCCACCCCCCCCCCCCCCCCCCCCCATGCTTCACTTCGACTAGCTGTGAGAACTACAGTACTGCAGAGGCAGGAAATGACTGACACATGACCAACCTGAGCCTGCTTCAATAATAATAATCCTAATCCACACATCATTTCTGTCATGTTTTCAAGTAGAAAAGGACAAAAATGAATCTCCTGATCGAGCCTCGATCTGCGTGTGTTTTCTTCCCATGTTTGGCACCAGACTCAAAACTATTTGTGTATTTGACTCTTCATACTCTGTGATAATCATAAAAGGTGTGTTTTGATGAAACCAACCTGCAGTTCTTATTGTGTGTTAGGATTTGAACTCTGTATATTTCCGTGCTCGCTCAGAGAAAACGTCCCTGTAGTTGCAGTGACAGCAGTGAAAAGGCCTGAGACGAGTCGAGGCCGACTGAACAATGCAGTCTGGATTATGGAACAATGAACAAGGTCAGTGAAATTGTCCTTTAACCAAAGCCTGACTGCAAATGCACAAACACACGGGGAGAGGAAGCCCTGACAGCCGCCACCGCCATTTTCACACCGGTGAAACTGTCACAGCGATGCATCTCAACCCCACCACCATCATCATCATCATCATCATCATCATGGCCCTGAACATCAGCCTAACGAAACACCAACTCTCACCCTCTTCATCATGTGTTCACACGCTGCAGGATACACACCTCACCATTCATTCCCAGTGTCACTGACCAATGCCAAGGTTTGATGTATGGTGAGATAATGGAACAAAGAGGAGGTCAGGGCATGCACACATCTCACTGTGCTCTGTGTGTGTGTGTGTGTGTGTGTGTGTGTGTGTCAGTTATATATCTGATTCCATCACATTCCATACAAACACCAGCAAGCTGAGCAGGAGCAGATAGCTGGCACGTGCCTCAGTGGCTCCTCTGCCCACATGACTTTAACTCATATTCCAGACTTACGCCTTTTCCCAGCCACTAAATCAATGAAGTCCCGCAGCTGTGCAGATCTGCGCCACACACAGCGGCCTCCTGCGCCACGACGCACACGCGTCTCCGCGGTGACACGCGGCCCTGCGCCTTCCCATGATCCAACGCGTTAGCCCACAGAGGCAGGTGACGCTCGGTTCACATTACGTCCAAACGCGCTCGCGCTGACGTGTCGGTGTTTGGGTCTCCGCGCGCCGCAGAACCACCCCCCTTCACCTGATATCCCCCCATCCGCGCGCGGCTGCTGCATGATGGGCCAGATTTCAGGCCTGGAAATGTAATAATAATAATAATAATAATAATAATAATAATAATAATAATAATAATAATAATAATAATAATAATAATAATAATAATGACAGGCCGATATTCATGGAGTGAACGTGGATTTTTTTTTTCAAAACGATCTGCAACGCACCGCGTCGTTTTCCTCTGTCTCCTGTTCTCTCCTGTTCGCTGCAGATGTGAACGCTGCTTTTTCAGCAACACAAAAAAAAAAACAACAAAAAAAGTGTGAAGCCATGACGCGCGGAGGGAAGCCAGGAAAAACATGTCAGCGGAAAGAGAAAAAAAAACCAAAAACAAAAAACAAACGTGCCAAACGGTTAGTTAGTAACAGTGGTTAAGGTAAATATCAGCGCGTGCGCGTTCTGCGATGGAGAGATGGCGCACGAGCTGCGCTTTAGCTGTGTGTGGCCCCAGATGACCCCGAGACACTGAGAGATGAGCTTCACTGTATTTCATTGTAACAGTCTGGACCAACCTGTTCAGTTCTGTCCTCGCTCTGCTCAGTTGCATTATTTAATGAGGGTGTGGATCTGTTTAAAGTAAATAAACACTAGTATTGAGGGGAGTCTGGAAAAGTATATATCATTATTATTATTATTATTATTATTATTATATGTTTTTCCAGAAAAAAATTAATTGCTGCATCAAAAAGCCTCAGCTGAATTTAAAGTGAGACAGAAGAAATAAATAAATGATTTTCAAGTCCTTTTATTTGACAATTCTCCGCACGTCTGAGTGAGACTGAGGATGCTGGCTGCCAACCTCAGATTAACTCTTTCAGTGAGGAGAGAAAAGGCTCCATACTCTGAAAAGCCCCGTTTGATTCATGGCTGCCTGCGAAACCCTTTGCATTAAAAGCTCCATTTGAATAATCCATCATTTCAAATAGATGACATCTCAGTATTTTTTTTTTTGAATTACAGAGCATGAATAGCCTTTGGAAGATTATATTGTTACCCACTATTGACTGATATTAAACTATTTTACAGCAGTTTCATTTTCATGCACCTAAGTGAAAAAAATATAGGTAGAAATATATCAAATATTTGCCAATGAGTCATGTTTTAATTATTATTTAATTTAATGATGTATTTTTTCGACATTTAATGAGTAGGACGTCTATGGGCCAAGATCAGTAAGAAAACCAGACAATTACGGAATAATCAATTATTGAAATTAATGACGTAAATAAAACAAAAGAGTCAAGACATCATGTAGCAGAAGGCTGCCCCATGTCGACACATCCCCAATAACACATAAAATAAGGCCAAAATAAAATGGACACTAATAAAATCCCAGTGCACTTAGAGGCCCTCGTTTTGTATAGGCAACTTGGATTGACTTTCCAGGAGGTGAGGAAGTAATAAAACACACCGCCGAGCCAAAACAATCCCAGTTTTGGCAAAGTTAAATGTATTTTTTTGTTGTTATGATAAATCTCTGGCTTGGACGTGCTGTATTCCAGCAAACATTGATATTTATGAGCCCTCTTGAATTCCCAGCACATGAGCTGTCGAACATGATTTGTCTTTATATGACTTGTATGTGTTAAACTTAGGGAACATGGAAAAAAGCTCAGCCAGCCCTCACTCAGTCCCTCTGACCCAGCAGTAAGCCTCTCCGCCATGCTTTGTCCTGCTCTGTCTTGTGGTGGATGACCTCTCCGAGGCTGCGCCGCATCTCATTAGACCAATTAAACCGCTGTCTGTGTAACCCGAGGGCCCCCCAGCCGCCTGGCCCTTCATTAGTGCCGCTTTGTGCTGCCGGGGCTCAGCTCCGTCCTCTCCTGCCCAACTGAGTGTCCCTGACCCTGGACGGAGCCTGACCCCGGCTCCACCTGACCCCGGCTCAGCCCGCTGACAGAGAGCCAGGGCAGAGGAAGGTGGCGGAGGAGACAGGGTCACGAGGACAGAGCGGTTCAATCATTTACTTAACACTGCAGAGCATTCAGACTCATCCGGGTGTGGACTCTTAAATGAAACCTGGTCTCATATCATTAAAACCTCAATATAATGGAAAGACCCGGAGAACTTGCATTTCACCTGGTGTCATGGCGACCAGACCATAGTTTCCCAGATGCTACGAGCAGCGTGTCTACTTGCTGTGGTTTTGCACTGTAATCAGAACAAGCTACAATGCCTGCTGCATAAGTCCCCATTGTTATCACACGCAGGAATCGTTCCTGTTAATCATTAGAAACAGGCGGGGTTTCGGGGGGGGGGCACAGGATTTAAATCTAAAGACAGGAGAAAAGTCCCCACACTCGGCTTTTTCTGTGATGCGTAAAGATCCGTGGAGCTCGGCGACCATGTTGGTTGCACTTATCTGAGTTTACAAACCAGCGCGTTACTAGGTGTGAAAAATCTGCGAGCAATTTGCGGTGGCTGCGTGCTAACGTGCCCGGGGTGGGCTGTGTGGGGGGCAACCAGCCGAGGAAGAGGCACGCACGGCACATTCCAGTCCCACAAAGAGGCTCTGCTGCCTGGATGCACTGCAACACAGACCGGGCCCTTCAGAACCTCTGGACCTGCCGCTCCAGGCCCCCCCTACACTAGAAAATAAAACCAGTATCAGCCGCCATGTTAGGTTCTTTTCAGAGGCCTGGTTCCAGCAGGTACACGCTCATCCTGCAACTCAAATAAAGCCACGCAAACAGAAACGAATCCACATGAGAAAACAGTGGAGGTTCTGTCTGCTAAACAAAAACAGAACTCCAAGAAATACCTTATTTATAAGTGTCCTAAAACCAGGAAGATCAAAGTCGACCGGATTACTCAGGGAGCTTTGGGTTTTTTTTCCCCTGATGCTCTTTGGCGATTTCAAATCAAACAATATCTGTTCCTGCTCGGGGAGATGTCTGCGTGTTGGGACGTGCAGATGTTCTCGGGTGAAGACGGTATTGATGAGCGAGGGGGAGGGGGGGGGTGAGGGGGGTGGAGGGAGTGGAACACACTGTCTTATGCTCCAGAGGCGAATCCAAAGCATCGTGTGGCAATCGCACTGCTTATTGAGCTGGATCACGAACCTGGCTGACGTCAGGTCCTGAACAAAACCTGTACAAAACCCTGACGCTCTGTGCACACGTTAGACGCACACACAAAGAGTGTGTACGCACGCACACACACACACACACACACACTTCCCTCATTCCTGATTCAAAAAAGAATGTGCTGCTGGATAAAGGCGCTGACTTACCAACGCGTGTGTGTGTTTGTGTGTGAGTGAGTGTGAGTGTGTATATGCATGTGAGTGAGTGGCCATGCCGCAGCAGGCCGACTCAGCACCGCAGCAGCCATGACTGAGTGTTTTCTCACTGTGGCAGCCAACAGACTACTGCTGCTCAACCTGCTGCCAGTGCACACTGAGTAACAGCAACACGACTGACTTCTCCCCCCCCCTTTTTATTTTATTCCTATAGCTCGTATTGTGGTAAAAGAAAAAAATAAAACAGCAGTTTAAATGGATAAATTGACAAAAATAAATATGACAGCAGATTTCACCCACAATTTCAGCAAGTCACAAATAATAAGGTCTGTCAGTAGTTTGGTCGGGGAGACACACACACACACACACACACACACACAAGCGGAAAAAGCAGCCAGCTTTAAGCCGCAGTTGGCTGGTAGTGGGTGATCATTTTCTGTCCTGGTAAAAAGCAGCTCTGTGATCAGTAAACATAATGTGCCTGGCCTGCAAAAATAATAACAACAATAATAATAATAATAATAATAATAGTAAAAAAATTGGGTGTCATTTTAACAGCGGCCTATAGAAGCAGCTAGGTAAAGCCTTCACTATTATCTTTGTTTTGACAATGTGCTTAACACACAGTACAAGCACAGGGATTATGAGCAGGCTCAGAGCGCAGCAACTGTTCAACCGCCGATCCCACTGCTGAATCAGAAAGTCAACACGGCCCGAACGGAGAAGGATCCTCAGCTTCATGTGGAAACTTGCTGTCTAACAAAGCTGTAGGGCTGTGTCGTCTCAGCAGAGAGACCAGTGTGAAGCACTACAGTCAGCCTTTCACACACCGCTGGGGGAGGTGAGTGAGCTGAAACAACACGGTTGGGGTTTCGAACCCAAGACTGATATAGCAGCAGATTGGGACACACACACACACGTAGGCACACACACACTTGACTTAATGATATCATATTAAGAGTTTTGTATAGATAATCAATAATAATACACCTTTGTCTCCACGCCTGTCTCCAGGTGCACACAGTGTGTGTACACACTAATGTACAATAACGCACTAAAGCTTCCAGTTGCTGTAGGACATTCTAATATGGATATGTGATCTTCATGAAACAGGATGTGCTTTTTACCCTGACTGACACCTTAAACTGTGAGGATTCAGTTTTTACCTTTAAGGATGACTGTTTTTCATGCTGCGTTCAAACACTGTTTGTCTGCCAGTATGTGGTACTTCCTGTAAGGTTTCCTCCTGGTCATATTGGCCACTAGGCGATCTGTTCATAATCTGTGACGCCAGCAAAAACATTATTAGAAGCCGAATATGGGTCAGAAGTCCGAGTTAGACAAATATGTGTGTATCTTCCGATGTTACACAATTTCTTGTCGAGTTTTATTTGTTGAGCTATAATAAAGTGGCAAAAAGGAAATCCTAGTGATTTGTTTTACTCAGGTGGCTAAAGCCTCAAACTTTGAAATAATTTTCCTTATGCAAAACAAAGCTCAACTGTGAACATGTCCTATAACGTAAAAATAACTCATTTTAAACTCTGTAACAAATATATATATATGTGTGTGTGTGTGTGTGTGTGTGTGTGTGTGTGTGTGTGTGTGTGTGTATAGATATACATGCAACATTTTCTTGCTCCAGATCATTCAAGATGTGATTTACTTACAATACACTGACTCATACGCTTTATTTAAGGCACAGTTTGTTGATTAATACAACTTTATTTTCAACATTCAAAACTGCTGCACCCTTTTTTTTTAAAAAAAAATATAATGATTGTAATTTTTGCGTAAAAGCACAAACACGTCTGTTGACATATCTCATAACTTTTTTTCCATTTCACGTCGGCAACCAAATCGATTCAGTGACATTCCTTTTGTTGCTGCACAGAGAAAATGGGGATTGAAGCACAAACAGGAAACGTCAGAACACCAGCCTTAATTCTTGCCCACAGCGCCTGAGACTGAGACGGTTTTCAGTTTGTGGTCACAGTGAATTTACAGGCCGCGCGTCGCCATGACGACGATGGGTGACCAGCGACGTCGAGAGTGCTGGAACTCTGTTTTCAGGTGCTGAATTGACCCAGGGCCAGAAATAACTGGCCTTCACTAAATAATCATCTCTCTTCCTCTCTTCATCCATGACATCACCACAACCATATCGGGCATGAGGGGAACGGCAGCGTTATGGCTCTGACAGATAGACGGGGAGAGAGATAGACACGGCTGCTCTCTCCAGGCCTGTAATTATCTCTAAAAACACAAGCGAACTGGCATCGGGCTAAATCAACATTAACACTGTCATTAACCTAAGCGCGATGCCCTGCAGACGTCGGGCGGAGACAAAGGCGGGCCTGATAAAACAGACAGGTCCGAAACTTTGCCTAATGGCCCGATGTGCTGATTGCACACAACATAAACTCAGAGCCGTGCTGCATGTGAAGCCACAATCAGCGAGCAGGCCGAGACCCAAAAACTCCCTCCTGGAAAGTAAAGCCCACCACTAATGCAGCGTTGAACGCTTTGCAATCAGACAAATAAAGGGGCAATCTAGCACACAATCAAACTAGAGATTTAGCCTGCTCTCCTGCCAACAGCTAGGGACCTCCTCTTTCTGAACAAGGGATGCACTATTGACTGCACCCCCATCTCTCTCTCTCTCTCTCTCTCCCTCTCTCTCCAGTCTTCCCTGTCTGCCAGTCTGAAAGGCTTGATGCCAACCTTTTCCACCATTGGGCATGCTGCCCTGCCCTTTATGCAAATGCATCGCCGGCGTCCCTAACTCGCAACCCCCACTGTCTCGCCCTCCGCGTCTGTGCTCACCCCCGCCATATCCTCCCGTCTTTATATTCGGATTCATCTTTATGCTTTTTCCATTTGCATTAGCCAAGTAACTGAGCTTAAGCCGTAGCCATGAGTTATTAATTAAAACCCGGCGATCTGAGGTCCTGCCTGTGTGGATCTGAACGCTGCGGAAAGCTCAGTAGCCTTCAGGCCTGTACTGCGTTTCATGGCCGCCGTGGACAAAAAGCACCGACCAGGGGCGAATATTTGACAGAGGTGTGGTTGTATGTGTCTGTACGAGCCCTGATAAAGAGCAAAAAAATAGAACAGACAAATGGAAGGGAGGGAAGGAAGGGGAGAGACAAAGGGAAAGTGAATTAAAGAAATAATGTCTCTGTCTCTTTGTCACACATACACATACATTAAAACATCTTCAGAAACATCATAGATGGTGGCTGCTCCCTTTAACTGCCAGCACAGCATAATATCAAAGAAGTGACTAACTATGATGATGTAATGACTCGTTTCCAAATTATAAAAAACTAGGATGACTAATTAGAGGTATCAATACATACATATTGATTTTCTATATCTACATAAATAATATCAATAACACAAAAAAATGAATCTGTTAATGTGATGTGGAGCCTACAGACGCCCAACTTTGGGGCCTGTGGAAGAAGTAAATAGAAATATAATGAATGGTTGATAAACTTACTGCAGCTTAAGGAAGAAGGAAGGGGTTAACACTGGGAGGGGAAGACAGCCAGTGATGGTTGTCACTGACAGGCTCATTTAAGAGGCTGGCACAGACACTGAATAAACAGGAGAGGTTAATAAAGCAGTAACAAATAAAAAGTTAATAAAGACAGAGAACGGAGGGGGAAAACACAGAAAAGGACATGAAATCTATGAAATGTAAAGAAACAGTATTAGAGTCAGTGACTGAGACTGAGAATAGTGGGGAGAGTTACAGGGTTAACACACGGGGCCGGGGGCTGAAGGAAGAGCCCTGCTAATGCTGTTAAAGCCCAGCTTCCGCTTCCACAGAGGCCTGAGTGTCGAGCTGCACAAACAGGGACTGATTCAAGCCCTCGCACACTGCACAACAACAGGACAAACACTGCGCGACAATACGCACATGCACATTCACACAACACGCGCTGCCGCCCTATAACCATTGATATAGCTATTGAAAACAGCGCACATTAAAAATGTACGTAAATAACTTCAATGTGCAGGTCTCCCTCGCAATGAAATCTGGATCTCAAATGGAAAGTTTCTTTTTTCATGCAAACATAGTTGGCAGTTTGTATTGAAACCTGAAGAGGCTGGAGCAACAGAGCAGCACTGCCACCATCACCAAACATAAAGTCCTGCTGCTCAGGCCTCCACACAGTGACCACAGACAAATATGGAAAACAGGTTAGTTAAGGAGAGTTAAGGCTTTAACAACCTTTTCTCTTTCCACCTACTGTAACTTTACACATGTACACACTCACTCACACACACCCACACACACACACATCCCTTTCCCTTCTTCCTATGCAGACTTCCTTGTCTAAAGTTACAATACAGTAAACGACCCGGTGCCAGTAAGTGACTGCGGCAGTGATGAAATACCAGAGGTTAGGGAAGGTGAGACATGCAAAACAATGGGCAGGCTGGAAGCTACTTGTTTTTTTTTTTAAGCTTATAGTTACTTCAAATGACTCAAACTACACTGACGCATTCACACATAATACTACACTAGATTTACTTTAACCAGCAACAAGGAACATTAGCACCCAACATAATGTACTATTTTGACCAAGCGTTTGTGTAATTTGAATATTTTTTTAAATCTAAATGTTATATGTAGTTTTATTCCTTGGGGGTAATTTAAGGTTACCTTGCCCAATAACAATACTAATAATACTAATAATAATAAAAATAATAAAAATAATATAATAACTGACTTTATTTGCACAGTGCTTTCCAAATAAAGTTAATGAGTTCTTTACAAGTATGAAACAGGTTGGACCTGGTCCACAGTCTACATGTCACTACTTGCTGCAGTTAATAACTGCACATGTCATTTTTGCATTTCTAAATGTTTTTTGTACAACTAATGATAAATCATTTTGGGGGGAAATAAATCGACAGTAATTAAAATTAACAAGGTTAACAAGGGGCTGCATGAAGCCAGTGTAAGTATTATTTTTATATAACTGGATTATTCATGGTGGTGTATTATTAATTCAGCTTCAGATTTTAAAATCCATAATCACTGTGTTTTTTTAATTGTGAATAATATGTAGTTATAACTTGTAGTTTCATATGTCACATGCACAACTAGCAATCGGAGCCTGTTATGCTTGATACTGATCCTGGAATAAAATAATCGGATTTTACCGTGGATTAAATAACACATTAGTTACATAGCATTATCACTGTGCGGCGCTGATCCAAACTGAGTCCTTTTTTTACTGTGCAAGTGAAAACTGATTATTGTAAAATATCATTCATACTTTACCAAACGTTTCGATAGAACTACGTCCTGTGCAGTAGTACAACATTTAACACAACAACAGAACTGTGTCACCAAGAAAAAGATCAGGATATATTAGAACATAATTGGCTTCGATCTGACCAAAGCCAGTGAAAAATAGAAAATGTGTGTGTGTGTGTGCGTGTGTGTAAGCGAGTGAGTGTGCATGTGCGGTGGAAGGAGGGGGGGAAATGAATGAGGCCTTTTCTTACAGCAGGGTCCAGATCAGAGCTCCTAACTATGGGATTTGGTGCTGTTGCCTTTCTCCCCCTGGAGGGAGTAATTAGGTTATGGAGGACAACTGCCGCATTGTTTTAACAGAGGAGGGATTGTGCAGGCCAAAGTCCCACCAGCAACATGCTTCCCTCACAACAAAAATGCCAAACGGATTCTGTGGCACCCGGACGCACAGCGACACACAGAGAGCGCAACTTCTTTTGGAGGTTTCCTCTGCTGAATCTTTCACATAGACACAAATCTGGCTTTTTCCTGTAGCAAACGCTGGGGCACTGTGTGGATCCTATGAAATGTCAGCTGTAGTCCAACAGTGTCAGATATCCTCTCCTGTTGTTGCAGTTGTGGGATCCTGGCTCTTTGTGGGCCTCGGCTCCCTTTACTTTAACTGCGTCTACTGTCTCCTGCATCCAGAGGCTTGGCAACGCATGCCGCTCCTAACTAGTATAATATGGTTATGATGCATTTGCATTCCTTCCAATCCCCTAGGAAACACAATACGCCTATATCGTCGGTTTTAATCACGGGCTGCTTCCAAGGAAAGTAAGAGGAGAATACAAACAGCGGCGGCCATAAAGAAGCTTTCTCAAATCTGCTTCAAGTTCGGTTAAATCCCTCCTCTGCTGATTGATACAGAGGAAATCAAACAAATCGTGCTGGTAGAAAAAACAAAAGGACGCGGAGTGCTCCCTGGTCTGCTGTATTTATAACACAGACGGCGGCCTCTTTCACTGCCGCCCTTTCCCCTCGCTCCTTTCCTTTCTTCAACTCTCCTTGCCGTATTACTTTCAATAATCTCTCCGTCTTTCAGAGCGGACGAGGGGGGAAAAAAAATTAAGCTGCTGTTGTTTTACTTCTCTACGCTGTTCCCCAAGGCCCGCAGCTCTTTGGAGTATTAAAAAAAAAGACAGAAAAAACAGAAAAAGGCACCATAATATGCACCTCTGCATACCCGCCCACACCATCCCAATTCACTTACATCATAAATCTCCCCAGCCTGGCCCCAATATACACTCAATTTGTGGTCCCCATATGACTCCTAACTCTCGCTTTCCAAAATACTTTTTTGTTCAGGTGTGCAGATGGAAAGAAGAAGAAAAAAAAAACAGGGGAGAAAAAAAAAGAATGTGCGTGTATCAATACGCAGGCCTTACAGACAGGTCCGTCAGGCCTACAAGGGTCCGCAGGTGGCGGAGATTATGGCACGTTATTCCAGATGATGACCATAATGAGCCCAGGTTTGAGTTTCACGGGACACGCCGGCGCTGACGGCAGCTCGACATGTCAGACAGACAGACAGCCGCTCGCGTCTGCGTTCCCTCCACATCCCGCTTCAGCGGAGACGGAGAGAGCGAGGCCACAACAAAGTGGTCCATGACGGTCGATCAGTCGATCGCATCAGGAAAAGGACTCCCGTGAGAATATTAATCAGAGAACCAGGATTAAGAGCAGATAGACATCTCAATAACAGATGAGTGTAGATGTGATGGCTACACGGGATTGTGCTACTCCAACAGAGTGAAGCTAAATATGGCCCATCTGTGTTTTATATTTTCACAGTGACACAGAATCCTTATCCTGCGCCGAATTTTCCAGTCGAATATACAACTTTCCATGTAACGCACACTAATCCTGCAGCTATTTCCCTGAGCCTAAACAGAGCAGAAAGTTTATATCTCATCTCCATTGCACAGTACGCTGCAGCTGTAGTTGGGATAGCAGTTAACAGCCGGGGCCAAAAGTAGAAGCCGCGGAGTTGTGTTTTGAGTCTAACCCCGAGCCTTACTCAGCCTTAGTCTTTCTACTCTACTCCTTTTCTCCTTTTCAGAAATGAATTCATATCTTATTATATAAGTCTATTTGCCACTTTTGTGCCCCGTTCAGCTGTCGGGGGGGTTTCAAACAGCCTGGGGCTGCTGCACCGGCCAGCACACACAAGTCACAAGAAGTATAGAGCGTGCACTCATACCCAACACATACACAGACACTTCCACACAAACAGAGTCAGTTAATAACACACAAACTCCCGCCCTCCAGCTCTGTTTGCTCACAGCTGCCAGGCCTCCTCAGAGTTCATCTGAGGTAAAGATATGTTATGTTATGCAACCGAGTATAGATTTTCCACCCTTGGCCCCGCGCCAACTTCCTGCTCCGAAGAGTGAGCTGGAGCGCTTTGTTCCCTAGGGTGACAGCGATTCCTTACTGGACGGAGTGGCCGAACTAGATACACGCAGACAAAAACGGAGAGGAAAGGTAACACGAAAAAATGAGAGGAGACAAAAAGCAAATAGGAAACAAAGCAAGAACAGACAAAGAGAGAATAGAAGAAGAAAAGTTTGTAACTTCAAAATCCTCCTATCCCATCTCCACTACGTATTTTCCCCAGCTCTTGAAAATCAGGTCACAACTGTTTTCATTACTGTTTGACTTGCGGGCTCATAAGCCTTCGAGCGTCAACGTTCCTCCACCCACCCCCAAGACAGGAAAAGATTTTCCCTCAAACATTAACCCAATAAATGCCTATTAAGCCTAATCACAACCTTTAAGCCATGTTCATGGTGACAGGGAATAAACGTGGAGAGGAAAATGTCAAACGCTGATGCTAAGTCGTGGCCGTAATCATTTCTGGGCTCATAATCTGAACTCCGAAATAGCTGACGTGAATTATACTGTCTCGCGCTCATTGGAGGAACATACCGGAGGCTCTGCGTGGAACGGCTTTGCCTCCGCTACAAACATGAGGTAATGAAGCGAGATGATGAAAGAAAGCCTCAGGAAATCGGAGGTGCAATCAACCAGCCAATCAGTGCATCTTTATCCCCCTCCACTTAAAGCCAAAGAAGTGGTGAGAAGATAATTAGAGCTATGGCATCATCGAGTAGCGTCACCGTGTTGTCATCCCTTGACGCGTTAACAATTCCCAACACCACCACTACTTCCTAATTAACTGTGGCCTGATTAAGTCTGTGACCTATGTGATTGGAATCGCCAATCCAGGGTTAGTTCTACATGCAAAAGGACAAATGGATGGACACAGGTGGTCCAAAGATAATTTGTTGTCGTAAACAGATAATTGTGTTTTTTGCTGGCTCGCTACATGAGTAATTTAAAGGGGTAGATTCGCCCCTCATATTATGATTTAAAAAACTTAAAGTAATGGATAAAGGTAACAAGTAAGGTAAACAATGATGTAAATCTGATTGGATAAATTGTGAAAATACCTAAATATGCATGAGTAGTATTTATGGCAAAGTATAGTAGTTAGAAATGCATAGTGGTGTAAAAGCAATGGTTAAATAGCCTAAGTGAAATAGTTAACAGAGTAGAGTGAAATACCTTAAAGTTATCATCGAAAGGATAAAGCTAAACGCACCAAATAAAATGGTCGCTGTGTCCATCACCTGCCATTTTATTCCTGAAAGAATGCACATCTGTGCCTCCTGTGAGTAAATACATGCAGGTGTGCGACGCACGAGAAACCGCAAAATATATCTTGTATACATTAGGTTCAAATCCAAACTTAAACAGGGAGAGGGGTTTCTGAACGGGTCGACCGAATGTTTCTCCAGTCCAGATGATAATGTGCATGCGTGTGCCATGATTTTCTCCCCTCATGCCTAATGTCTGCGAATCGGAATGTCATGTAAAGTCAGCCTGAGGAAGTCTGTGAAGGGAAAGCTGCAGTCAAACAGTCAAACACAGAGAGGGAGAGCAGAACGGTGCTCAGGTTTCATCCACATTTATCTGGAAGCTTTGTAATGAAGGGTCTACTGTATATATTTAGCCCGCACAATGAGATGTAGGTCAGACAGACGGGCAGGACAGGCTAAACAACATGCCCAGATTGCCCACACCAAAGTGACCTTGAGTGGGCCGTCAATGATCTGCAACAACAACTCCCTATGTATTGCTATTGACCTGTGATTCAGTGGCCCTGCATGCGGTCGCGCTCGGGGCCTTAGCTTCCTCTTTGCGGAAAACAAAAGATCATGGAAATCCGAGCCCATGCTACTTGTCTTTGCAGAAATGTTACTTGTTGATGAAAAAGAAAGCAGGGAGAATGAATTACTGTCAGCGTTCTTGCCGCGTGTTGATACTGGCATCGGTTCAGACTTACTCAAAGCAAGAACAAAGCACACTGCGTAACGTTTCTCAGTCTGTCCTTTGCGAGCACTAGACATGAAACACCACCGAGCAAACGCAGCGCAATGAACAACATTCATCATTTTTCCAATCGGCAACGTGTTTTGATGGCAGTGACAGTTTAATGCCACTGGCCCTGCGCGGGTAGCTTTGGTGGAATGATTCATTGGTGCACAATGAAAATAATAAATTAATGTGTATGTAGACAATATCAGATAGTGTTTCTTCTACTGATCCTTCATTACACTGGTTTTTAAAATCCCTCTACTTTCAAAACTGTTAGCTCACTTAGATGTTTGAGCCTCTCGGTGCATAATGACGCACTGACGCTAAACAACAGTTTTTATAATTCACCTGGTGCATTATAGTTTGCCTGTGTTCACATTGAATTATAGTTCGTATAGACTCTAGATAGGTCCAATAGGTGACATGATGAATATGGTTAGATTATTACAAAAGAGTATCTGAAGGTGTCTTCAAACATGTCTAGATGGGCTCCGACTGGATGGGAGTCCTAAATTTATGAGCCACTTTGCAATTCAAAGGTCTTGTCCTCAAAGAGCACACCCATATGATCCAGCTGTGCCAGAAATGGTGGCTGGAATGTGACACATTGCTAATAATATGAGCGCTATTCAAAACAACCTGGAGCCCAGGAGGAGGACGAATGAAGAGAGAAGTATGTGAGTGTGCCTAATGTTGTATAAACTCAGGCCGCCACACCCTCTCTCCCACACACACACACACACACACACACTGCCTCACAGTCTCACACACACAAACATCACGTGTCACCACAAACATGTTATCCTCAGTTGCCCTGTCATATCAGCTGCCACAGTGAACATCCACCAAATAGCCGCCATAATAGCGGCACTGTTATTTTGATTAGCGACTCCAAATCAGAGGAAAGAACACGCTGTCCTGATGTCTAATGCTCGCCAATGACAAAGCGCTCAAATATTCACCACTGCGTTGCTGTGTTCTGCTCGTGGTTTCGTTCTGGTGAAGGCACACTTTGTCTTGGTGGTTTCCAAACTGAGACCCCCCCCTCATGCACACTACAGCCTCTCCCCTCCCCTCCCCGTCCCCCCCTCTCTTTGCTCTCATATTGTACAAAGTGTTTTGTGTTCCTCTGTATATTCTAGCTCAATTATGTAATTTAGCACCGGAGTGGTGTGTGTTCAGTCGCCATGGCAACAGCACAACATATCTGCGACCACAGAACCGCACTGGGGCCGTGGGTACTGCCAGGGTTGTGCCAAAAACTAATCCATGCCAGAGGTGACATGAGGGAAGGAAAAGTGAGGCGGGAGGAGACAACATGACACACGCATGAAAAAAGTCACACACACATCCACAGACAGTGGTGTACACACAGACACGCCAGCATACAACTCTCTCCTCTGACTCCTCGGCTTCCTTTTAAAACACAAGCGCACACACTGGATATCCTCCCATTCTTCTTGGCTGGAGCCTCCCATGGCAATAGCAGGAGGAATCCATTCTCCGCGGATGCTGGGACAGCTGTACCCATACTGAATGCAACGCACTCGGTTTTGCCTCCTTCTGCAGGCAGCTCGAGATAAAAAACTACACGCCACTTAAGTCAAATCTATATCTGCCGCTGCCAAAATGCACTCGGCTCATCTCGCTTTGTCTGCGCCACCAAAGAGGGCTCTGAATTTCATTGCAAACATTCGCCATAAATTTGCTCCTGCTGACGCATGGTGGCCCCCGGTCACCAGCTGACAATAAACACAGAAAATTTATATGACTGGCAAAGACATTCATCACGGAAACCATCATAAGCCCCATGGTTAAGTGTGTACTTAGAATGCAAATCATTCACAACGTGCTCGAAGCCTCAGAGACAACAAAGAGCTCCCACTGGGAGCAGTGAGGTGTCTTCGCAGGACTACCTGCTTGTTTTGAACCGGTGCCCTTTGCAGGACACAAACAACCAGGAATACCACCTTAAATGGGCTAAGCTTGTAACAGTGTCTCGTAACGCCGCTGACGGGCCGTGCTGTCACTGGTAGAATGGTTTCAATGAATAAGTAAAAAGAACACGGTGTCCTCGGCAGTGTCTGGCATCATGACCTCCTGGTGTCCCGTGATGACGGAGAAAAGATCCTGCACTGCTGCTACAGCACCAAACAGCAGCACAGCCAATCAGGGGAGACCCTCCAAGACCCATCTCTACTCCTCGCAGTGTGACCAGCAATTACTATACACTCACTGTTCACGGGCACAAAGGGTTTATAGGTGCATGTTTGCATGGACAGGTGTGTGTGTGTGTGTGTGTGTCTTAATAATTCGAAAAAAATCCAACATTTTTCTGTGTATATTCAGACTGCGGCTCCATCAGATTTTAATCCTCTGAACAGCTGTTCCAACTCATTTTCCAGGCCCTGGGAAGACACTCATGCACACACACACACACACACACACACACACACACACAGATGGAGAGAAAGTTGAGGGCGGTGGGGGCATTTGGTGGGGGAGGGGGGTTAGGGCCACCTCACCAAATATGTGTAAACGCAAAGTTAATGCTTTAAAGTCAAGATAGTGATTACACTAATTTAATCAGATTTTCACATAAAAAACGACCCCCCCCCCCCTCTAAAATCTGCTTTGGTATGTTCACTCCAAACACTGCTCTCCGATGAGGAAGGAGCGATAACAACTGGCGGTGACGTAAGAAAAATATAATACATCCTCCTGGAGCAACATACAGCGCAGACAGAGACAAGTGCGCCGCCGCAGGGCGGAGGACTGAGCGATAAGTCATGTGTGTGCGCTGAGGGGGCGACCTCTCTCCACACGAGACATACGAGACAGCATATAGCGTGTGTGTACATATATGTATATATGTGTGTGTGTGTATAATTAACGGAGACGCGGAATTATCTCCTTTAATGAAACAGCTGTGCGTAATCAGAGTTGTTGTTTTTTTTTTGTGCAGCCTCTTTGCCATATTTCCGACCTGCTCGTTGGCTGAGACAAACATGCAGCGAAACTAATATTCTCTGGTGTAGTGAGACCATGTTGTCTGTACCGGGCTACAGAGCCAAACAGGGAGACAAATGCAACTTCTCATTTCACGAGTAAAAGGAAAAACAAAAAGTCCGTCTCCGCTGCACAGTGACCACAGCTGCAGGTCACTGTGAAGAAGGAGACTGACTACCACAAGGAAAAAGACAAACTAACGTCTTCTCTCTCATATATATATATATATATATATATATATATATATATATATATATATATATGTGGAAAAAGACAAACACCTAATGCTGAAGAAATGGGGACTTACCACTAAGGCATTGTTTAGAAGGTGAGTAGGATAATACTTTAGTGTTGAGAGGGTGTTAAGAGGCGAGGAGAGCAGGGGTCAGGGGTCAGCGTCCAGGCGGGCAGAGGGGGCAGAGGGAAGGAATAAGTTAACATGGCGCTCCAGTGAAAAACAGTCTGAGATGACAACATTCAACACGAGCTGCATGAAGCACTGAAGACATTCTCTTTTCCAAAGTGCAATGACAGTTATTTAAAGAAAAAACACAAAAACAAAAAAGAAACAAAAAAATCAAATCGGTGTTTCAATGTGCAGGTTTGTGCTGCGTCATCGTGGCCCGCGTGGAAGAGAGAGAGAGCGTGGACATGGCGAGAGCGGCGGAGAGGGAGAGAATGGAAAATAAATAGTAATGTTATTAATTACAGATGAAAATAGTTAGATATCGACAAAGACAAGTTCAGGAGGAAAATGCAACCTTTACCATATGAGCTATTTCCGGTTGAATAGGACATAAAACGTGGAACTGTCGTCCACTCTTCCTATTTAATTCATATCACCATACATATATTTATATATATATATAGCCTACACACGTATAAGTGTGTCTGTATCTATCAACACACACACACACACTCCTCGCGTCCTTTCAGGGCTCCCTCTGTAATTTGCTTCCATTACGCACCGTCACTTCCCAGCACGCTGCTTCTCTGGCTTTTATCACAGTTAATAATTCATTCGATTGTTTACTATTGTTGCCATATCCGAGGTCCAAGCTCGAATTTTTAATTATTAACAGCAATTAAATAAACAAAATGTGCTTTCCAGTCTGCAGACGGAGCCGTAACACACACACACACACACACACACACACACACACACACACACATCAACTGTGTGTTGAGTGTGGAACAACTGCCTTCTCGGCGCATACAGACCTCTCTGGTCTCTCTCTCTCTCACACACACACACACACACACACTATAATACAAAGTAAAAGAAATAAAATACCTTCACCTATGTAGGATAATCTCAATTGTTGATGACGCGCATCCACCGATTTCCTGTCCAATCAAATGACGTAATGCGAGTCACATTTGTCTGCGACATATATTTCACTCCAGCTTCTGTTGCCAGTTAGTTTTTATGTAGGTTGTATTTATGTGCTCACATGTATAAATAAATATCTTTAATGCAGGGATTATCAGATGCAGGAGATATTTTTTAAATCAATTACAGATTAGGTCATTATGTCTAAAAGCATTTTTGGAATTAAACAAAGTAAGGTCTATATATATTGTAATCTATATGCAATATGTGTGGTGCTTGTAATCTTAATTTAACTTTTAAATTTTTCTTTCCATTCCTAACTCTGTTTCACCCTCCGAGCCTTGACCCCAACCCTTTCAGTAGATTATAATATTTCCCTTAATAAATCGAAGAATTAAGGAGAATAATAAAATCTCCTTTCCCCCTTCTGGTGTCAGTGAAAGGCTGGTGTTGTGATCCCAGCTGCTTGTGTTTTTAAATGGAAAGCAGACATGACTTGTGCCCATGCGATGAGAGAACATCCTCTGAGCCTCTGGTAGAGCAGAGCTGTCAGAGACATATGACAGGAGGAAAACACTTTTAATAAAACCACTGCAAAAATCAGGAATGAATTACACATCAAACGGGACCGGGGCAGTCGACTGTCAGACAAAGCCAATGAGGGATAAACAAGTCTGCTTCATGAGAGTACGACTTCCAGCAGCACAACCTGGGCAGGCCAATGCCACTGGTTGGCCTAAATACAAGAAATACATTCAGCGTCTTACAGACCTGGAAAAAAGAGGCTTTGGTTGAAAACCAAAGTTGTAAAAGGAAAAACATTAAAAATATGATTTTACTATGCTGGAAAGAGAACTAATGACAACTGTGATAAAGATCAGTAGTGAGGTTAGGAGGCAGTTGAGCATGTTGGTTATTGCAGGCTGAAATGAACGCTCCTGTACAGCTGTGGTGCAGAGTACACATGCACCAGTTCTGCAGAGGACTCACTGAACAGGCTGTGTGAGCAGTACTTTACTTTTTCTAAATCATGGCCCTGGCACTGTCATTAAAAAAATATTGAATGATTAATAAGGTTTTTTTTTTTTTAAAGCAAGTCACTGTGTATGATAAAGTATAAATAAAACATAGAAAGTGTAGGTGAAATTGTAATGAAATGCATCAAATTTTAAATTCATATAAACTTCTGTCTGTGTTATTTTAGTGTGAAATATGTCCACCAGAGAATCAGCTAATGGTTACTAATACTGCAGGCACAAACTGAACAATAGAAACGGATCTGCTAAAATGATGAAGACCACTTTTTTAAAAAAAAAAAAACACTAAAGAAACACTAATAACTTACACTCATTTGAATTAACATGAAAGGAAAAGACAGATATTTTAAGACAAAAAAAGTGAAAAGTAATCTTCAGAAAGCCGTGAGAGGGGAAAGTTTTTCTCTGTTCCTAAAAGAAATACAGAGCCGGATTCATTTATTTTACAAAGCCACGGTGAATGAGCCGGAACACAAACAGTTGGCGTTGCTGAGGACAAGCAGGCGCGTGGATGTCGGACTGACACCGAGCGCGCGCGGTCCCCGTGTTTTCACCTGTAACCTGGAAGTGCACGTGCTCACGTGCTGCGTACAAAGGCCAAACAACTTGGGAAACTGTCAAATGGTGGAGCGCGAAAGCAGCATGTTAGGAGGAGATGCACGCGCGCTCACACACACACACTCCACAGTAGAAGCCGCCGTACGGGGCGGCTCGTCTCTCCTGAGAGCCTCGACCCCCGCGCGGCGCGCGCAGAACCACCTCACAGCGGTAACAGTACACTCCTCTCCACACTCTCCCTCTCCCCTACCCCCCCGCTCCCCCTCCTCCCTCCCCCAGAAGAAACACACTTCGGGAGAAGCGCCATTTTCTCTCCAAAACCACGCGCGGCAAAGTTTGGTGCGTCGCTCCGACGCGGGACGAGCGCAGCCGAAGCTCAGACACAGCCCGAGTCGAACAAGCCCACCATCAACAACAGTTACACACATACACACACACACACACACACAGAGAGAGAGAGAGAGAGTCACCACGACGCGCTACAACCAGCCAGAGAGAGAGACAGACAGAGAGACAGCGCAGAGAGAGAGACGGGTTACCTGTGTCAAGCAGTACGGGGAGTACATGGTTACGGCTGGAGAGCGGGAGCGGGGTCGGAGCGCGTGTCAGAGCTGGATGGAGGTTCGGTATAGTGCCGCCGCATTGCAAGCGTTCGGCGTCCTGTTCCTCTCAGTCCATGCTGCTGCTGCAGCGCCTACTGTAACCCCGCCTAGAAAGTGAAAGCTTGCACAAACTTTCAGGGAAAAAACTTTGTCTCCCTCCTCCTCTCCTCTCCTCTCCTCTCCTCTCCTCTCCTCTCCTCTACTCCCCGCAACCAGTTTATTCTTCTCCGTGCAGTTTAATCGGAACCGAGGTCTACATGGCCAAACGTTCGACTCAGAGGAAAAAAATGTTTTTTTTTTGTTTCCCTTTCTGGTGACATCTTCATCTTCTGCGGGTTTCTGCATCTAGTCCATGGTAACATGCTTTAGGTTCGAGTTGCGTTTACTGACCCGTCCATTGCATGATCTGAAAAATCAGTATTCATCACTTGTCGAGTGACTCGTTCAGTCCGTTTGTAGCTGCAGGGAAACACCTGAACGCACCATCAGAATAGATCACACACACACATATATATACTTTCTCTATTTGTCTCCAGCTCACTATTGTCTAAAGTATGCATGTAAATAGGTTGGCAGGCATGTGAGTGGTTGCATTATCTCTTCACGCCAGCTGAAGTTAGGTCTATTTATTTGCTGAACCATATTTGACCCGGTGTGGGAACCCACAACTGGAGTTTCAAACCCAGTGAAGCCAGTCCAAGCCAAACAGTTAGTGCAACACTCGCTGCAAAGCCGAAACCTAGCAAACAGCGAAGACAGACATATAATCACAGTATCAAAATACTCAAGTGCACTAAACTGGGATGTGTGTGTGTGTGTGTGTGTGTGTGTGAGGAAACAGAAACCCTCTGTTTCTCACTTTCTCACACGTACACACACACACAAACAGTAGTGAGTGATAAACACATCGCGTAAATGTCACAAAAGGAAGCGCGTTGGACGAGGGCCTGCCTGTGGTACAGTGGGAATCTGGGCGGGAGCGAAGTCATTGTAAAGAAGCGGAGCTGAAATTTGGGGCCTGACAGTGGAGTCCCACAGATTTATGGGGCCTGCTGCTTGTGCATTTCCACCGCAAAGCCTCTGCAGGCGAAGCACAGAGATCTGGGCTCTGTGTGGCCAATTACTGCACACAGCCAGATAACTCAGCCAGGGACGCACGCAGAGAGAGAGAGAGAGAGGGAGACGGAGAGAGAGTGTGCAGTCAGGAGTGTATGTGCACCACAAAACCATAACCTCCTGTCCTCGCCGCCGCACGGCGTTACAACAGCAGCATTCTTCTCAGGGAAAAACGATACACGACTGGAATGAAGCAGACACACGGGGACACACCCTGTCAAACACACCTACTGGCCTCTGCTGAGGCAGGTGTGCTGACATCATAACCCACACCTGGTGCAATCAAGGGAGCCTCCTCGTTTTTCACCTCGCTTTTGCATCGGAGCCATTAAAAGTGCGAAAAGGAGCGAAACCTTCCTCGTTTATGGAGTCGACACACGCAAACACTCCTCTGCCGTGGCTCCTTAAATGAGCCACACATTTAGTGGTGTGTGTGTGTGTGTGTGTGTGTGAGTAAATCTCTCATTAAGTAACACATGGTAGAGCCATATGCTACGGTCGGTGGGTTCGCCTCAGCTCTGCTTTTTCACACGCTCAAAAATATACATATTTACCACTGCTCCAGAGCGGCCGGCGCTGCCATGATGGCGCCCGCCGGGACAGACACGCACACTTACATCAAAACTGAGGCTTTGGCTGATAAATGATTAGAGGCATCATCTTATCTCTGCTTTAACAACACACACTGTTAAAGCACCGTAACCCACAGTATCTGACCACAGCTGGCTTTCTGTGTAGAGTAAAAGGACGTCACACACAGCACAGGGCAGATAAGCATTAGTGTGGTTGTTGTAAAGGCTCACAGTTTGCTTACGGCACACGTGCACTATCGATTAATTGTGTATTTGTGTTTGAAAACTGTTATTTCTACCCCTTGACCTTTGGAATATGACTTGATCATTTTAGCACAATAAATGTTGATTTGTGGACCACAGTGACCTTTGACCTGCGACCCCTAAATTCCGCTCAGTACGACTCACGTCCACGTGTACGTTTGTACCATAATGGAAGAGACGTTCCTGAGATGGATGGACGCATGAACGGACCTCCCAAAAACATCATGCGTCCAGCGCCACAGGCAGAAAAAAAATCTGCCAACAGTGAGATTATTTCTGCTTTTCCAATAAAAATCTGTGCTTTTTCCTGCCAGACTTCTTCTGTCTTACTTCCAGACACCGACACTGATGTTTGGTTTTACAGTTTTAAAAATATGTTCATAATCAATCAGCTATTTTTCTTTCAGTCTCGTTGTTTTAACGTAAACACACAGCACAAACAACAACCTTAATATAAATCCAGGACGTGTGTGTGTGTGTGTTTCTAAGCGTTTGTGACTAGACACTGAGTGAAACACGCAAAGTGATGTCAACTTTGACTCGCGCTGATTGGCTGGCGAAGCGTCTCACGATGACACAGTTTCTACATGACCTCGATCCCAGTTTCTCCATATTCTGAGCTGCAGTCACTTCATCACCAGTCGTTATACACACACACAGACCCACTCATCCACACAAAGTTCATATCACTCTGGTCTATTTAGCAGTTACACAGGTGACGATAGAAGAAAAATTAAAGAGAAGCATAAAAGCTCTTTTTTTTTTACTTTTTTAGTAGATACACTGAAATCCGACGAGTAAGCCCTGCAGTAAATGAGCTCACAATACAAGAAGTGTGCAGCATGTTACATCCATATTGCCATGTAGTTTTAAAAACACATGTCATCCTCAGCAACTCTTCAAGTACCCATGCACACACACACACACACACACACACACACACACACACGCGTGTGCACACAGAAATAAAGACAGAGGAAGAAGGACGGAGTCACGATGCACTTCATGTGACGCTACGCCCCCAGCAGAGGACCTCCTGGTGAGAAGGTGGAGGTGGACACCCTCCTGACGATGCTCTTGAACCCGCTGCCCTCAGAAACCGATACAGCTCCACCGAGGCCCCCCCTACACCCCACCCCCACCCCCCACCCCCCAGAACTCTCCTCTAGCAGCCACACTACTCAATTACAGCCATAATGGTTCAGTTCTGAACCCCGAGACACACGATCCACTGGAGCAACCCAGATTCTCTGTGAGACTTGGCGAAAGCCTTAACTCTGGCAAACAAAGAGTGTAGCCTCGAGAAAAAAAAAACAGCTCCCACCTCATTAACAATCACATTTCAGTCATCCACTGACCCCCCCCCCCCCCCCACATAGTCATCCACTGCCCCCCCCCCCATCCCCACATACCCCCTTTCTCCTCTCACCCTCCCCGTCCCCACCTCCTGGTTTTTATTACCATTTTATATCATGTCCATGGTTGTAAATCCACAGCGCTCGCTGGGAGGACTTCTCCTTTTTTTAAAAACAACTGCTCTCTCGCTCTTTCACTTTTGTTTTATTCCTTTTTTGTTTTTACACGAGCGAGCAAGCTGCACATTATTGTTATAATTTTCACTCCCATGAGGCGAGGGCGCTTCGGTGAAGTTGCAACACCCCCCCCCCCCCCCCCCCCCCCCAGCCCCACTTTTTTTTTTTCTTAACCCCCCCCCCCCTCCCCCACTCCCCCAGCCCCACTTTTTTTTTTTCTTAAATGTGCCTGTGGAAATAATGATTGTAATGGTTTGCAGCTGAGTAGAGGGAGCTGTGAATGACATTATGATTGTGGTACAATTACCGAAAGCATGAAAACAGACTGTCAGTCACAGTAATGAGTAATGACTCAAATAACACATTTAGGATCAACACATGAAGTAATGATTATAAGAATAAAAACATAATAAATGCATACCCTGTATGAATCTGATACTACAAAGCATTCAGGCATCCCAGGACCTCGGGAGGGTTCTTCATTCAAGAGAAAGGTTTCGGTTGCCTGAAATGTAACACAAGAGTCATTTATTCAACGTTGACACTTATTGTTTCAGCTTCATGTCATTTAAAAACACACCAATATGACAGCTGCAGAGCCGTAGAAGCACATTTCTGATATAGGAATCTTCCTAATCCTGCTGCTTTTCATTTGGAGACATATTGAATAACCATCCTCAAGTCCCACCACCTCCCAGAAACTGGGTTGTTTTTTTACATTTTACAAACACACGCATGCATGCGCGCACACACACACACACACACAATTAGTGTGTGTTGCCTGCCTGACCCCATATGCTGTGCAGGCCTGAGGGCCAGCCCTGCCAGTCACCGCCATTTGAATCGTGAGCAATGTGTTTACCCTTGTTACCAGCGCACAAAACTCCAACACAACGCCATTTCCTGTCCTGTCCTGCAGTTTCACCTGCATGGTCACTTTTCTGTCAACGTGCACTGATTCGGCACTAATGATTCACATACGCACAATCGCATACTGCACGTGCGCAACATTTGGCACAGACTCGCACATGCAGAGGCCATACGGACAAACGCGGGCTCCGGGCCATGCTACAGGCCCTATATTGCTTTCCCTGATAGATGCAGCGAAAGTATTTATTCCGAGTGTTTGTTTCTATTCACTGCGGTTCATTTGTATGCTGTGGGTCGCACCAGCATACAAACACCAGAGACTTGGACTCTGAATGAGCATCCATTGCAGTACTGCTGTCAATTGAGGGAGCCAGGCCAGACAACATGGATGGGAGGGAACCACAGACTGAGGAACTGGATCAGGGATGGCAGTTCTGCCTGACTAGCTTTGCCTGTGGCAAATACTTTTTTAGTACAAACTGATGCAAATTGGTCTTTGCCAGGCTAAATTTGAGTGCCTGCTTTGGAAATCAACTAAACCTGTTAGACGAGGGTTAAAAACTGCCGGGTTAATCAAAACAACTTTTGTTCGGAGACTTAGTGAGAAGTTAGTTTTACTCAGAGAGGGACCGGGAGACTTTGAGATGTTTAGTTGCTGGATGGAGAAGAAGAGATGGAATAATCCTATTTTCCAGAACTTTACATTCCGATCTCACACCATACCTTAAGCAGAAACAAACACGGGGCCAAAACAGGAACAAACATTGCTCGTGGCCAGCAGCAAAATGTAAAGTTACACTATTCAAACTGGCATGAGAGGTAAACAATTTTCTGAGGAACTCAAACAGATATTAGGTTACTTAAGCATTTACATATGCACACAAATACTCTCATGCACACGTTGGCTGTACTTGAACAAATACATGCGCAGACACATGCATAAACACACAGCACTATAATAAGTACCAGACTTGGGCTAACCAAGCTGTGGCTGGAGACACAGGCTATTCATATCCTCCAGAATGAGAGGTTACAGCTCGAGTCTTTTCCCTTTCCCTTTCACTGTAACACAGGAAGGGCATCTCCGAGCGCGAGTTCACTCAACGTCTGTGGCGCAGCGTCTTGCAGGCGCGGTGATTAACATAAGATTAACATTGGTTTTGTTTAACATAGCCTGGACTGCTCGCAATAAATGCAGCACGAGCCACATGAAGCCCTCGCCCGGTTAAACAGAGTTGGAATTCAAGTCATCCAAGTGACTACGAAAACACCACCCGTGGCATCCAACCTCTGGCCTGTCATCATTAATATGTGGGGAAACACTGGAGGAAAACCATTTGAAACCATTTGTCCCACTAAATGGTGCCCTTGTCAAGCTCTCTGGGCTTTCTGATGAGCGCTTAAACGGCGTGGTCCACATGAAGGATATATTTTCCTCTGTTGGTAATCACAGAGTTGCACAGAACAAGGCATGCTGGTCAGTCTAATGACCTCATTCTGACAAGTTTTGGCCATTTATCTAAGGCGAACTGATGATGACGGTGAGTGATGTGTGTTTAACAGGTAGTGAATTAAGATACTGATACGTTGAAAGAACAAAGTGTCTCTTTCTGTCCACATCTACACATCTTATTTACTGGAAGTCCAACAAACACAACATCGATGGTTTGAGGCTGATTGTTTGATGTAGCTCTAAGCAGCCCCCCCCCCCTTATTTTACGGAGCATGGTATCAATTATATATGTGTGTGTGTGTGTGTGTGTGTGTGTGTGTGTGTGTGTGTGTGTTGTTGCAGAGTCTCATGCAATCTCTTTAGAAATAGTTTGATGTCTGAGGATGTTGACCATTGGTTGTCAAATTGGATCAACAGAGAGTGGCAACGATTTCTTGATGACTACAAACTTTACAATCACAATAAAGTGGAGGAGAAAGAAAGAGAAATTTTGACATTGTAGTTTGAACGACAGAAGAAAACACTGGCCCTGGTCAATGCCAAGTTTCCAACACAAAGTTTAGGGGGAAAAATGTAAACTTTTTTTCAGCCATGGTTACATCTTCAGAGGTACTTTGAGGTACTGCAGACACAGCAAATATCTATGAAATCATAGGGGGAAAAAAACGTTCAAGTGACGATACACTGCTCTAATGATACACATGCCCAATGACTGGGGTAATGTGCAAGGGGTCGGTCTTATTGATGAACCCACAGAGACTTACTCGCTGACTCTGCAGTTCTCCTCAACAATTATGGGCTTTAAAGCATCACTGTTTCGGTTTTCCTGACTGGCGACTTCACTGTTTTTACCTCCCCTGTCGTGTTTTCAGCTGCATCAGGCGAAACGAAAAAGCTTTTTACAAAACGCCACTGCGAGCAAACTCCCAGGCAACAAACAGCAGCCTGGCAACTAGCAACTAGTTAGCAACTAGCCAATGCTGGCGGACATCATAGAGCATTTAGCAGCTAAGGGGTCAGAAGTTGGTGGAGACCAAAGCAGCAAAAAGAGCGACAATACTGTGTCCATGAAAAGTGGTAAAGTTGATGGCTGGGTGGATGGGTGGATGGATGGATGGATGGATGGATGGATGGATGGATGGATGGAGTCTGAGAGTGGTTTTTGTTCCCCCAGAAACAGTTTAACATCAAAACATCTGCTAAAACCGCGACATGTCATCTGCACACCTCTGTGTTGATTACACACAGGTGTTGTTGTGATACAAACACAAGCTAAACTGTGTTGTACCTATGAAGGCATCAACTTGTTAACCGTGTGAATGAATTGACTAATAAATGGGACTGACATCAGACAAGTCATCCATGCACAAGCTCATGCAACAGGATGGATTTTATGGCTTTATGGTCAGTGGTGCTACAAGGTACAAAATAAAGTTGTTAACATGAAATGCTAAAGACCAATGATCCAAGAACAAACAGCCATATGAGTCAGATCCAATGGGAACACTGAAGTATGCTGGTTTTAAATAAGACAGGATTAATTACAGCACTTCATACACACACACACACAGGCCTTCACAGAAAAAGCTGGACCTTCTGGATAAATACTTATTCATATGAGACAGGTATCTACATAATAACTGTCCAACAACCTCATGAGCTTTCTGCACCGACTCCGGTGCATCTGGAGCATCTGAGACTTTTCCTCTGCTGCGAAACGTAACTGATGTCCTACCAGGTCCCACCTCATTCAGCCGTAATTGTATCCTCATTCTTCACCTGGTAACAAGCTAACAAACGTGTGCAGATGTGGCAGGCACATCAAACGGAGGGCGGGATGGGAGGGGGAACTTTTTTGTAGAAAGAAAAAATGTGTGAGGGGAATATGAATATGAAAGGGGGGGAAATTTACGTTGTGTGAGTCCAAGCCAGCGCCACCTCAGGGAGAAACGCTGGGAAAATGTGATATTTTACACCTGCATCTCAGGAGGTGAGGAATAAGAGACGGGGAGCGGGGGAGGCAGTAATTAGAGCAGTGTGTGTGTGTGTGTGTTTGTGTGTGTGTGTGTGTGTGTGTGTGCACATAAAGGATTTCTACATGTTTCTGGGGCTTGCCACTGGTTCTTTTTCAGCATTCAATTTGGTGCGATGCACTGGATGCCAGATTATTAAAAATGCTAAACCTGGTTAGGAATGCTAAAAAAAAAGAGTGTTGAAAATTTAAACAAATATGCTAATATTGTTACAGTGATAAATAGCAGGCAAGCTATGTTTAATGAATAATGCTATTGGCTCTAATTCCTCATTAAGAGCCTAACGACGAGAGCGAGGGGAGAAAATACATTGTATTGTTGTGATTTCTGTTTCCCCAAATTAAACTCAGAAGGCAGAAGATACCAACACTTTCCCAAATTAAGTCGCTTCAAATGAGTCAGTTACACAGCTGCTGTGCAGTCTGGGATGTCTTGTGAAACCAATTAACACGAGGGTTAAGTCCTGATAAAGTAACTGAGGCGGGGGTGCAAATGAGGTGGACGAGTTAAGACTGTTATGTGATCAGTTTGAGCTCCCTGAGACAAAATGAGACTTCCTTTACGCGGCAGAAAAAAAGAAATAAAAAAAATCCATCTCAAAGTCAAAAACTAATTAAAGAAATGTGTCAGTGTTGTGCGAGGCGCTTTGTTGTATCCACAGCAAACTAATTCAGTCTGATCCAAGGTCGAATTAGCCTCATACTTGTTGGAGTTGCCTGCTTTATTTCACGATACGGTCGCTTGTGTAAAGCTGTGTTGAGATGACCTCACCGCACTGTTTTTCTCATGCCGCTCTCTGCGCTCTGCAAAACAAGTTGTGATTGAAACGGGCTGCGAACCCTGCTGCTTTCACCTGCGCCTCCAGTCCTCTCCTGTGACAACCTCATCATGGCGGTTTGGGAATTGAAAATATTCACCTGTATCAATCGTGCATGCTATGGCTTTGTTTCAGTGACTGTTGTGATTGAGAAAAATGCATAGAGAAAGCAGGCTGCATGCTCAAAGCAGCGTGGCTGCAGAGGACTGAGTTATCTGGAGACATAAATTATCCGACACAAAATCTGCGTTATTAACTGTGGGGAGGGAGATGAGAGCGTTTAATAGACAAGAAGGGTTGAACCAGAGATCCTAATTAAATTGAGTTATGGGAAAAGCAGAATCCAGGCTTTTTGGAGCTTCACCCATAAGAGAAACTAGAAGTCAGGATATCGCAGCATCTGCTGATTCAATTTTGACCACTCTTCTCTCTCTCTCTCTCTCTCTCTCTCGTGAGTCTCCAAAACTTTATAGAATTGGAACTGTAAATCACTGTCATGCCTCTTTCTGCATCTTTTTTCCCCCTCTCCTTCTGCAAACAATGCTTTCATTGTCAAACGTCAAACACGGTCCTATCATCTATTTAATGCAACAAGGATGTCCCTCATATCGTGCCTGGAAATGGGATCCATCAAATGACCGTGGCGCTCACGCTGTCCCCGATCGCGTCTGCGCTCGACCTTGCTGAAATAGTTACGACAACTTATAAAACAATCGACCTGACAAGCCTCGTCTGAACTCACTATCCTAATATTTACACTCTTTGATTATATATCATAGTTTCCATCTTTAAACTACGGGCAAGGTCCTACACACCACATGAGCTATCACAGCCTGCCTGAAGCCTTATTTATTTTTCCAGGAAAATGTCAAGGCCAGGACAAACATAATAGTATAATATTCTGTATACAGTGAGGTATGACATCACTGGCAGCAACAGCCAAGAGGGAGATCACACAAGGCTGGAAAACCACTTGTCTGATCATCATGTGGCAGGCTGCTCAGAAACACATAAACAGTGCGGGATACAGTTACCCCACCTATATATACACACAGCCCTCCACAATTACTGCATTTGCCTCTCAGCCAGCGACACTGTACATGACACATATGGTGACCAGGAAGGAGTGCTGATCATTCTAAAGGTCAAATGTGTCTGCAGATTTGAATCTGGAACCAAACAAGTCGTGAGCCACAGTTCTACTTCTCTTTCGAGCATATTTGTAAAAGTCAGTCAGCTGCAGTGCCACAGATAAACAGCTGATCGTTTCAGTAGAATAGGCCTGTTTTCTGTGTCTGAGATGAAGGAACAGCCTCAGGGGGGCAGCTAACTGTGCTGACTGACAGATGCCTCCAGTGCATTCTGACTAAACTAACATGCAACTGAAACGTTTGGCACAAATTCACAATATAGCATTTGCTTTAAAAAAAAAAAAGAGGTGAATTTGCTGGTGTAAGTAGGGGAATAACAAGTCGAGATAATCCCATGTGAGGCCTGTCCTGAATTCGGTATCATTTTTACTGATGAGCGTCTTGGGCGGCTGCCATGTCAGCGAGGATGCTCGTAAACAAATAATTATTCATACTAATAATCTTCCATATTCATGTGCAAATAAGTTCCCTTCCTGGTGCCTAAGCAGCTTCAAGGTTGTATGTGGGAGGTTCACCTAACTATGCCTGACTTGACTCATTTGATGCCAAAAAAAACAGAGAATTTACCTAAAAGGTCAAGCATGTGCCAGCTACATATTATTATTCTGTACAGAAGTGACTTTTTATTTCTAATGTTGAGTCCTGCAGACACTGCAGCCAAATGCTTGTTGTCACAAGCTCACAGGGAAAATGCATTTGTCCATTTAGACACAGATCCCATAAAAGAGAGAGACAGCAGTCTAACAGGAGGTCTTAGCCAATTCAAATTAAAAAGCGGAATCAAATCTCAACTGTTAATACGTCCAAAATGCACGCGGATATTCTTAAGTTAACAATCGCAGACTTTACTTTGTGATGTCACGGGATTTCCCTTAATTGCGCAAATAAATCACCTGCGTAATGGGGAAATTGGTGAAACCCGCTGCGCGTAATTACGCACGAATCAAACAGAGACGTTTTAACGTTGGCGAATGTCCCAACCTCCTAAAACCAAGTTTCCAAACTCTGTTAAACTTTGCCTGCGGGTCAAACGGGGGCTCCCCATGACACCTCTTTTATAGCTGCTTACACCGCTGGCCTATGTAAAGCGCATATCATATCTTGCACGTACGTGACTATAAATAGCGTGGAGACAGAGACCACTGAAATGTGAGTAGGCGAGTTCTCCATGCGGATGAAGCGGCAGAAGGCGGTGGGCACCGGGCGGTGAACAGAGAGGCCTGGACACTGATTTAACCAGGATGGTGGAAATAAAATTTGGCAGCTTGTTATGTGACAAATAAAATAAGGAGTTTGCGTTAGCCTACAAGCGGCACCAGTCAAATGTGCATTTACAATTTTAGAAAAGTAAACCCCCCTTATTGGAAAATAACCCAAAGCAAATGGCATTAAAGATAACACAGGTAGGTGGAGGGACTTGGCAGAGACACTGGTGACTGTTACCCATTAGCTCCAAGTAAATAACTAACACACACACACACAAGAAGTATACGAGAGGAAAACTCAGCCCATTATACTTTAAACTCCATTCTCTATACCATTAAGCCCACGAGCAACCGGAGCAGAATGGATGTGAAAGCTGACTGCATAAATGAGAAAATTATTGGTTTACATAGCACGTACCATTGTGGTGTGGGGAAACGTGCCAACACTCTCAAAGACCCATTTTCCACTTTCAAAAGTTCGGCTTCCAAAAAAAAAAGTGTGTGGGAGAGAGAAAGCTGCTCAGTGTCTCGTTCAGCTGGGCCTTATACCGGAAGCAATGGAGCCTTAACACACGGCCTGATGCCCGGGACACTTTTTTTGGTAACTTGTATTCAGGTCTTCTGCGTCAAGGCGAAGGAGGACACAGCCGTTTAATCCAACTCGTCTGCTTCTTCATGCAAAGACTTTATATTCAGTTTCAACTGGGGACACTTCCATGAAAACCGTCAAGGCTGAGCTCTCTCTCTCTCTCTCTCTCTCTCCCTCTTCTTCTTCTCTCTCTCTCTCTCTCTCTCCACTCGGTCCCGGTACCGTACAGTCAGCGGAGCGGCCGCGCTCTGTGCCACCGACCACCCGATGTGACAGAGCAGGAGTCTGGCTGTGCACCGACAGTAAGTAGCCTGCGCTCTGTCTTCACGCGCTCAGCAGATCAGCTGTTGCTCCTGCAGAGGCTCTCCCCGCTGGCGCGTGCATCAGCCCGGCTTGGCTGCTAGTAAAAGCTGGTAGAGGTCCTGCCCGCTCCTGCTCCACCTGCTCCTCAGTGTCCGCGCAAAAGCCGCAGGTAGAGCGGCGTCTCCGGCGAGAGCCTGCACAGTCACTGGGAGTAGCGGGGTGGGGGACTCGGTGGGCAACGCCACGCCGGCACTGCGAAGCCTGCGGGCGGGGCGCAGTAAACGAGAGGGCGAACTTCACTGTGTCTCCCCGTGTGTCCCCGTCGCGAGACACCGAGCAGCCAAACACAAGTAAACAAACGCTGGAGGTGAAAGGCGGCGCGGCTGTGCGCACGCAGCAGTGAGGGCGCGCGGTGTCCTGTGGCCGCGGCCGGAGCAGCGGAGCAGCGGAGCGCGGGGCTGGTGAATTATTAATAAGCAGAGCGGCGCACAGGCTGTCGTGTTCAGTGAGTAACCAGGGCGGCAGCTGGGGCTTTAGAGGAATTAAATACGCGCTCAGAGTAAAGCGCGGACGCAGGGGATTAATAGCTCGCACCGGCAACAGTGTAGGGGCAGCCCGGGGCCGGCGGAGAGGGCGGAGGGAGCGGAGGTTAGTCAGGGAGCCGGGAGGGAGAGGGAGGCACTGGCTGCATGACTTCAACACTCAGTGAGACTTCACGTCCAGCGTGGATGCTGAGAGTCAGGCGCGCGTGGTCAGTGCATGGGACTAAATAGGCTATGACCTGCAGCTGCACGCGGCACAAACATGCAACACAAACAAACGCTCCATTATTGTTCTTATGTAACCGAGTTGTTCTCGATGTGATTTTTATTTAAAGAATGGAAAAGAAATGCACACGCGTTTCCCCAATCTAAAGTAATCAACTTCATCCAAACTCACTTCTGCAAGTCGCGTGCACACTCTGGATGCATCAGTTCCTCTGAGGAAGACAACTAACTTCAATGACGGTATAAAAAACAGGTTGGAATGGGCCTAGTGGGAGGAAATCTAATGGACGTAATTGTCATGAATCAGAACGGAACTGGGTAGATGACTGTGCAGTGTCATGATGTGCCAGGAACACAGTCAGAACGGATTCACCTATTCCCCCTATTCCCCCTGATTGAATGCACAGCCCTGGCCTGCAAACCTCCAGTAGGCCACATCCACAAACACAGGCCAAACACAAGACCTCCGCTGTGCTGCATTCAGGTGGAGCTGTTTGATTTAATAATTGGGGCACGTTGGAGGGGGCAGGTTAGAGAGGGGCAGGTTGGATGGATGGGGCAGGTTGGATGGGGCAGGTTGGATGGGGCAGGTTGGAGGGGGCAGGTTGGATGGGGCAGGTTGGAGGGGGCAGGTTGGATGGGGCAGGTGGGGAACATGAGCGCAACATTCATTCACCACAAATATCAAATTAGCCCCGGGAATTCAGACGGATTTCCTGCACGCGCTGCTTCGGGGGACACTGTTCTGGTCATGAAAGTGTGAGGCCTCTTTATGGAAACATTTTACGGAAGTGCGCAACTGCAGACGTCACGCAGCGGGATGATGAGCTGCGTCACAATGGATTCCACCTGCGCCCAATTTTGTCAACACTGGTTCCACTGTAACACTTTACAAACAGACTAATACAGATGTGCTGCAGATCAGAGGGCTGCAGGGAAATATATATATATATATATATGTGTGTGTGTGTGTGTGTGTGTGTGTGTGTGTGTGTGTGTGTAGGGAGGTAGCTTCACGCTGTCTGCACGCTGACACATGCAGTGTTCAACTCACTGCAGCCTCAGCACTCAGCACAGAAACTATATCAGTCTCACTGAAAGCCTGTAAATCAGACTGTGAGACTGTTCCACATTATAAGGCTGCGTTTTCAAAAAAAAAATTTAATAAGATTTACTTTGGAATTTAAAGAAACAAACTGTCACGGTTTCTTATTAATAACTGCAATGTTTGGAAAGTTAAACCAGGTTATCAATTGAAAACAGATTTAGATGACAAATCCGTAATTTTACATCATCACAACAGACACAGAATCCACTCTATAGTCTCTCGCAAGCAGATGCATTTGAGCCCTGTTTAACTTGCAGAGAGTTCGGCACTTTTATCCACCCCCAATAAATTACTGAGTTTATTTAGGTACCAAAATATATGCGAGGGTATATACCCTCGCAGTATAACAAATAATTACCTACTATTAACAATACTAATAACTATTCAGTTTCTATTTATTTTAAACTCAGGCTGCCGATAATAATAATAATAATAATAACAATAATGTTATTTGTATTATTATTATGTTTGTAATTATT
>JAFBJQ010000261.1:173921-209778 GCA_016785345.1 Trinectes maculatus
CTAACTGGAATGGTTGGAATCACTAATCACTGCAGTGGCCTATTTTTTATTTAAGCAACCGACAAATTTAAATACAAAGGCCAAATTCATTCAATGTTACAGGCCTTCCGTCCGTATGTGAATTTATTAAACAGACATTTAATTTTATCCTATGTGTGAGTGTGTGTGTGTGTGTGTGTGTGTGTGTGTGTGTGTGTGTGTGTGTGTGTGTGTGGCCTTTTCAAGAGAGCGGCCTACAGGAGAAGCAAAGTGTTGCCATGAATTATACAAGGCCTGTGTGTTCATCCCAGTGTGTTTACATTATTTTTCTAATTCTATCTAACAAGATATTATTTTCGGTAACATTTTATATTAATATTATTATTATTAATGTTAGGTTTTACCAGTACAGGTTCATTTCATGGTTGTCTTCTCTAAGTGCCTGGTCTGATCTTGCCTTGCCTGGTCGCACGCGACTTTAACTGCTCGGATTTTAATGTCTGATTATTTGAAGTTTGATGGAGACAAGCTCTTCGTCGTTATGTGAATGTGACTGACAGGGTGGACTGAAGTGAACGTATTAAAAAAAAAACACGTTGCAGTGAATAACAGTGCATTTGACTCAGTGAACTGACGCACAGAGCAGCGGTAAAGTCGCCCATACTGTTGCCCTCATTGCTGTTATTATAACGCAGTCTATACAGGAGTGCCGCCTGGTTTGTACTGGTACTGGTTTGTCGTGCAGCGGTGCAGAGGTGAGAGGGACCAGAATGTATAGCCGCAGCCCGCGCGCTTTGGCACAGCCTCCTCTGCCGCTCCTATAGGCCGCCCTCTCTCCCCGGAGGGCTACACAAAGTGTGAGACAAAAGTACCACACAAAAAGTACCACTAAGCAACGGCCCGCTGAGGAATGCTGACCTTGGCACGGCCACTGGAAGCGGCCCGATTCTCTCGTTTCTTTTGGGTTGAATTAAGGCGCATGTGACCTGCGCCAAGAGGTGCCACGGTGGTTAGACGCACACGCTGGAGCTATAGTCTGCGGATGGCGCACACGCTGGAGCTATAGGCTGCGGATGGCGCACACGCTGGAGCTATAGGCTGCGGATGGCGCACATGCAGGAGCTATAGGCTGCGGATGGCGCACATGTTGGAGCTATAGGCTGCGGATGGCGCACATGTTGGAGCTATAGGCTGCGGATGGCGCACATGTTGGAGCTATAGGCTGCGGATGGCGCACACGTTGGAGCTATAGGCTGCGGATGGCGCACATGCAGGAGCTATAGGCTGCGGATGGCGCACACGTTGGAGCTATAGGCTGCGGATGGCGCACACGTTGGAGCTATAGGCTGCGGATGGCGCACACGCTGGAACGGCCGCTGTAATGCGAACGTGACGTCTGAAAAAGGGGAAACTTGCAGTGACAACAAGGCAAATGACCGCTGGAGACAGGCGCGCGACCTGTAACTAAACTGAACACACAGCGTCAGTATATTCTATTACAAGTCCAGTCTTCGTTATTTATCAACACTTTCAAGTAGAAGTATATGAATACTGGCAGCAAAATAAAAGGCATAAGGAGATTTTTTTCGAATGGACTGTATAATAATACACAGTCATCATTATAGTGGTATAATGTTTTACAGGTGCAGAGGTGTTTTATGTAATGTTGTACTGATATTGTATTTCGTCTATAATACAATTTATCATTTTACATGAAGTCGCCAAATGTTTCATATGTTCTTTTACTTTACAAAATAACTAAGGGTTAATAAATGTAGTGGAGAAAAAGCACATTATTTTCATTAATAATGTGATGATGTAAAAGTATGAGGCCGTTTTCAACTGAATAATTCAATGAAGTATTCTGAGATAATGAGAGCAGCCTCACTAGTGGAGCCCTCAGCAGCCTGCAGCTCTACAGGGACACTGAAGGAAACCTTAAAGAGGCCAAGACTCTGGGCTGCACTGCTGTTACTGCTAAGTTAATACATTTGTTCATTTAGAAAAACATTTCCACCCACACATTTCCACAGCCTAAAATAATAAAGAAAAAAAAACATATATACTGTACTCAGCAGCTGAAAGGAAAAAAAGAAAATCTTATTATATAAGTGAATAAGTGTAAATGAAAGTGTATGCTGTTTGTATTAGTTTAATTAGCTTCAGTATGTGATTAGTAATATTGATTATTATTATACATTTTTTCTGAGTCTAATTTCGAGGGAGCTGTAGTGAAGAGGTGTGGCCTTTGAAATTAAATTGATCATGCGGTGTATATTTTCCTTCAGTGATGTGACTCTACAAAAAAACATTTGATGTTGAAACATGAGCTACCGATGCAGTCTGATTCATCTGTAAAGAAACGGACTCCCTCAGGGCCTGGGAATACAGGTGGAGGCTTAATTAGCTCAAGTTAGAAACAGTGCTTAATTAGCAAAAGACCCTTGAGAAAGTGTGTTGGCCCCTTTGTACATCAAGGTAGGAAAACACTGTGAAGCAGGATTAGACTTGAAGCCACTTACTTCAAATACTATATATATATATATATATATATATATATACACACACACACACACACACACACACACACACACACACACACACACACACACACACACAATAAGTGGTTACCAAGCTACAGAAGAACGTTTTTTTTAATGATTGATTTGGGGTTTTGATTATGAATTTTATTGACAAGAACAACAACCACAACCTTTGTTGACGCTGGAGCAGACAGAAGAACCACATTTGGTTTCGAGTTTACAGACGGAGGTTTCTGTGTTCTGAAGAACACTCTGATCATTTTTTATCACAGTGCATTTTTTCTGACATAACCATACGGTAGCGTAAATAAAACACTAAAACACACACACACACTGCCAATACATCCACCTGCAGGCTGAGCGGTGAGATTAACAACACATGATAGAGAAGGCTGATTGGAGGAGCCTCAGGCCCAGTGAACTGTTGATTGGCTCAGAGGAGGATCTGGCTAACTGATGCCGAGCTGTGTGTGTGTGTGTGTGTGTATGTGTGTGTGTGTGTCTGGATCTCTCAGGGTCTCAGGCTATTCCACACCCCCCTGCCTTATCAGGCAGCTCCACGGCACTGCTAGAGGAGTGCTGCTCTCAGGAGGGCAGGGCTACAAGCACACTGCTTATCTTCTGCCAGCAAGGAGGGTTTATAGGTCTGATTAACTCACTGCTTGTATGTGTTGTGTTTACGAGGAAAGAAGAGAGAGCTGGGGTGTATTATTGTGTTTGTATGCAGTGATGGCTGGTATGGGGATATAAGTAAGGTGTTCGCTCAGTGCACTTAGCACTGGTGTACCACACACACACACACACATACACACACACACACACACACGTGAGCCCTCTTGCCCCCTCGACGAGTTTGCAGCTTCTCAGCGGCTCAGAGGAGCCCAGGAAGTCACACAAAGGCCGGATGGCGTGAGGGGACCGCACAGCGCTCCTGGGAAGCACTACAGCTGTGATAAATTTCAAAGGTCAGAACACTGAAAACTATTTTTTAAAAATCCTTCACCATGTTGTAAAATCCAGACTGACCGGAGCACACAGGCCTGCCCAGCAAAGTGGAGCTTAGAGATGTGATTCACTATGTTTTGGGTTCAGCTGGTACCAACAGAGAGAATCATCATTGGGGGTTGGGGGCTGGGGGGGGTGTATGGTCCACCCCCCCACCCCCCAACCCATAGGGGGTAAGCAGGCCTGCTATAATCTGTTTTCCTGGCTCTCCATGAAAGGGAGAGGAAGAGCCACCAGAGCCTCGGTCCACTTAGATCTGCTGCCCCACACCCCCACCTCTCTATCTGCTATCTCCTCACTCTCCTCTTTTCCTCTGCCTCCTCCACCTTATCGCTCCTATTACGACCTTATCCAGAACCTACTCACACGTCACACGTACCCACTCGTCCATTCAGCTTTGCTTAATGAGCATCTTTTCCTCACACTTCCACTTATGGCTCTGAGCGCCACTTGTCTTCTGTGTCTGAGATATTATCATCATCTGTTTCCGTCATGTTAGTGGTGCGGGCCGAATGCTGGGGCGCCGGCCTCTTGGCTGGTTAGTTCATGTTCTGCACTTTGGGCCAGGGTGACATAGCTCAGCAACAACTGGTTGGATTAACAAAAACTTTTTTTGACGTTTATGGTCCCAGATGGATGAATTCTCTGATTTCCCCCGTCCTCTTCTCCATGGCACCAAAATGAAGCTGACGTTTATGGTTTTGAGTGAAATATCTCAGCAACTGCAGAATGGATTCTAATCGCCATGGTGATCCCCTGACCTCTTCGCTACAAAAGGTCAAAATGTTAATTTAATTAGGTTACTGAACTACAACCTACAAACTCCTGCAAAAAACAATGGAATTTTATGGCTAATTTACAAATGTTAATTAACGACATTAAAATAAGTTGGTGACCGTGGTATAATATAAACCTTGCTCCCATATAGCATGAGCATTTTCAAATTGTTATTATGAAAGCTGATGTTCCCATTTACTTCAAATCATTCCTGTCCCTTTCTCCAACTCCACATCAATATTTTTCTCCCTCTTCACCTAACCCCCCCCCCCCCCCTTTTTATGTTTTTAATGGGTGGAGCCTGTTCTGCAGTCCCATTTTCTGTTTGGTAGTAGATCCAAGAGCACATGAATATTCATGACTAATCCGCTAGGCGCCCTCCACCCCCACACCACCACCACCCTCGCTCGCCCTGCAGTTGAAGGCAACACTTGGTGGTGGCACATGGCGAGACAGCTGTTGCGAACCAAGCCAGGCATCTGTGCAGTGGGAGAGTACGAGGAGAGGAGACAGCGTGGCAGAAAGCAGGCAAGAGACACGGCAGACACGGATAAAAAGGACAGCGATGTAGAGACCTAGAGGCGAAGGAGTGAGACAGATAGGCAGTACGGGCGATCGAGGGGACAGGGAGGAATGGGCAGGGGTTTCAGGGGGCATCTGGGTAAAGGAAAGCCAGACAGACAGAAGGAACGGGGCGGTGGCAGGGTCATCTGGGTGAAAGGAAGGGGGACGAGCCAGACGGATGGAAATGGGCACTCATGGGAGGGTCTGTCTGGGGATGGGCAGGGAGACAGATTGAAAGACGACAGTGGAGAGTGAGACAGTGAGTGCAAACATATGATCAGAAGAGAAAACCTGGACAGAGGCAGCTGGGGAGATGATGGAGGGATGTCACACACCTGGCTTTATGCTGAGTGAAGACAAAAAAAGTTGCACAGTTCTGATTACACAATGACACCTCACATCTATAAGGATCCCAGTGTGAATCTGAGAGGCTCATAAGCGTAAGTCATAACCAGGATTTAATATCTCCTGTGGTCCTGACCTCAAGTCCCAGAGGTCACCACCAACGCAGGAAACTTTAAAAGGTTCTAACCAAACATCTTCATTTTTTACATCACCAAATGTAGCATTTTAATTAATGATAATAATAATCATTAATAATCTTTTTTTTTTTAATCATCTTTATACATCATTTCACAGACTTAACAGTCGCCAATACGGCTGTGTTTTGCTCGGCTGTGACAGACAGTTCTCCAAACTGCCTCTGTTTTCTGCTACAGGGGCTGTCTCCGTGACCACATGACACAAACACACAGACTCACAAGGTAAAAACAGCACCTGCCACACTGGTGCAAAAATAACCCATATGATGTCACAGCGATGTCCTCGGGCTTCCTTGGTCTGGGCTTGGAGCCTGCATTACAAACAGAAGGTGGATGGCTTCAAAGACGGCAGCATATGGAGACAATAAGCTGTGTTATGGGAAATGTAGGATCCAGTATGTTTGATCTGGAGCACTGGCGACTCAGCTTCACTCTGTCTCATTCAAATCTCCAGACTGAATGGAAACACGGCGCTAAAATGCTGGACTAGCCCTTTACAGCAGTTAACTGTCAGGCCTGTGGCTGCTTTAAGATAAGACAGGTTAATTGCAGTGGGTTCGCATCAAACTGCAACACTGCCGCTCTCTCAGAAACAAATGAAACAATTATAGCGGGACAGATTTTGATAAATGAATTAGTGTTACGACAAGAAAACTATAATTCTATTCATAATAATCGCAGTGACATCTGCCTGACGCCCTCAGGCTGTGTGTCTCACAGAGCTGAGACAGTGCATGTCCACAGACGGAGGGAATGCTCCTTTGCCAGCCAAACCTGGCCTGTGCCCGTCTCCCTGCCCCCTGCAGCACCCTGTAACCCATGTACCCCTCCTCCCAGCACCATCTCCTGCACGGGGCCCCATCCCTGGCTGCCATCCCTCCCTAAACCCACCACCCACCCCCCATCCCACTGTCCTCCACCATCCCCCTCTTCATTCCCACCCAGCCAGTGGCTCTAGCTCTGCCCTACATAGCAGCGAGCGCAGCAGGCTGGCACTCCGAGGAGCCCTCGGGTTTACAAACTGTGTCAGGCCTCGGGACGCCGCTGTGATCAACACCAACCGCCACATGAGGGAAGCTGCCACAGCTACTTATACCAAGAGATTGGTGTGATTGATGCTGTCAATATGTGGAATCTGGGATAAATGAGCTCTGATCTCCTCCAAACTGTGGATGTTTGTTTCCCAGAAATACCAAAGGTCAAACGAGACGAAGCTGCAGCGATACGAGCGATGACGCTTGACGACGAAGAGGTCGAGGTGAACTCGCACAAACAGACCGACGGTCATAATGCACAGGTTACACTGCACTGATTTTAATGTACTGCTTCCGAACATTTGGAGTTTATTAAAAAATGGTATACTTTAAACGGGTTGGGCACCGTGGCCTTAATTAAATTCTGATTTTCCTCTAGTGGCCCAAACAGGTTTTAATTAAAAACACTTATCCTTTGGGAAACGTCCTAAATATCTTTGATGAGTCAATCACTCAAATGACTTGACGATGAGAAATCAGAGGGCATTTTAAGGAACTATCAACTCAGAGCTGGAGGAAAATTTAGCACATGCTACAATATATTATTGTCAATGGATATGGATTTACCTACTGTACAATATTATGGTTGGGTTCATGGAAAATGTACATGCATAGAGATGCGTAACTCGTCTGTGGCCTTACACCTTGTTCACACACACACACACACACACACACACACACACAGCAAGTGACTGCACAGAGTCTTTTCAGATGACATGAGGAGACATGCAGCGTGCACAACATGGAAACATCATGGCACAGCAGCTATCTACAACGAGAGACGTTGTAACCTGAGAGCAAAACAGAGAAGAAGGATGTAGCATGGAGCAGACGAGAGGGAGATGGACTGATGATTACAGAATGAGGGAGAGACGGGGGAGCATCTATCCTACCATCCACCATGACCTGGCAGAGAAGTCATAACACAGCTGCCACCTGAGCCCGGGGTCACTCTGCCTCTCCCACGCCATTCCACACACGGCCACGCCGCCTCTCCCACGCCAGAATCCTCTTCCTGCTACTGCTGCTAAATATATAATTACAGAAAACACAGTTACTACGATGGAGTCACCAATCAGGAGCTGTCTGTAACCAGGATGCTGCTGCGGCGTTAGTGATAGAGAGGGTGTGTGTATGTGTGGGTATAAACTGTTTGTGTGCTGTGTGTGTATGTGTGTGTGTGTGTGTGTGTGTGTGCGGAGGGTGAGGGGACACACAGATACAGAAATGCCACGGATCCCTCTCCAAGCAGCTGTGCCTCTTGCTTCTCCAGTCCAACTGCTCCCGCTGCCATGTGCCGACTGACTGAGCCACCAGCCCGACACCATGCACAGAGGCGCGCGCTCCTGCGAGTGTCTGCGCACGCGGCGTGTCGAGCACATGTGGTATGGTATATATACATAACGTTTTCTACAAGTCACAGTGTGGATCAAAAGCAGTGCTTTGTGTCTCCTGTGCGCTGTACTGATATACGTGTTCCAGGAGGCCCCGGGCCAAGCTCAGAGGTCTGAGCCAAGACAGTGAAGGGCCTCCGCTGGCCACTCAACGTGGCAGGTCGACACTGACAACAATGCTTCTTATGAACCTACTGTTTTTTTTGTTATGAACGTATTGTTTTTTATCTTTACCAACTTTTTGCTCATGGACGATGCTTGGTTACATCAATAAACTGCAGTAGTGTCTGAAAACTAGATATGGAGGTCGATAGAATCTATTCTAAAAGTAGGTCAAAAACAATCACTGTTTTTAAAATCAGTCATTTTTTAAAAAAAATAATAAATCGAGGTTCAGTTAAGACTGTGCTCCTGACTCAGCTGTCTATTCTAAACAATAAGTCTAAAACCATCTATGCTGTGTCACAGCTCAGATGCTAGTCAACTCTATGCATAAACAAATACAAAGGATGTTTAAATGTTGGAGGGCCATACAAAGTGCATATGTAAAGTTACTGTTACTATGACCCCACAAAGACCAGGAGGGTTTGCACTGGCTTCCTGTGAGGTTTCTGCACTTCCACTGTGTGTGCTGACTGTTTGTAGACTAAGGAACAGAAGAACAGGTCTGATACAGTGCTGACGAGCTGCTCATTTCCAAACCGCCAGAACCTCTCAGGATGGCAGGGACAGGTCCCCACGTTGCCTGACAACAACACTGCACACAGAGCTTGGAAATAGTTTGTCCCACACATCTGGAGCAGACACAGACAACAGGAGGACAGCACTGCTCCAGCTCTCACTACACACACACACACACATACACACACACACACACATATTTGTCTTTCTTTCATAAAAAAATATAGTGTATTTATATTTTTCATCAAAATATAGCTTGATAAAAAGTATAAAGTTACTAATCAGCTATAGTGGTGACCCCACACTATTTTTCATGTACAGCAGTAAACATATAAGACAATGTTCATAACATCTTATAATGCAGTTGTCGATATATTGTGTGTATTGTAGGTCAACGAGGAGAGACATGTCATCTTCCTGTGAGAGAAATGTTTATGACTGTTTAGATCCAGTCCGATAATGGAAACAAAAGAAAGACCCTGCACCAAATGTTTCCATTGCCGTACACGTCCCGGCGTCTCGCGCGCTGCCTGTGTGCATGCGAAGCAGAGCGGGATCTGTTGCTGATGAACGGAGCAAAAACAAGCGAAAGTCGCTTTGTGCTGTGGTATAAACAGTGAGTCGCTCTCACATGAGGACGGCATTATTGTGGATTTTATTTAGTCACGCCTGTTATGGAGAATCAAAGGAAATGTCTGAGAGTGAAACTGGCTCCGGCTCTGTGTTGGCGCTGAATGGGCGCGAGCTCGCTCCAATGGCAAAGGGCGCGTTTTATCTGATGCGCTGATGCCACTGGATCAGTGCGCTCTGCGTGCGCGCGCCAACATGCCGGGCCCTCACTTTGCTTTCATATCTGCCCCACTGTGCACGGAGTCTCCGCGTGTCCCCGCTGCTTCCTGCCGCGCAGTGGCCCCGTGGACCGCTAACACGGTGTCTGCTAATATATATTCCCATGTGGCCACTGTGCGCCCTGTGAGCGGGTATAGTGAGAGTGGGAGTGGGAGCAGGGGGTCAGGGGTCGTGGGGGTGTGGGGAGCTACATGGGCAGCTATGGTGTGATAGCCTGCCTGGCACGGGAACCCCTCTGCGGCCTCCTCCTCCTCCTCCTCCAGGGATGATGATGATGCCGGGTGCGTTCAGTGTCGCCAGCGGGGCCTGGACGCACAGGGACTGGGCGCGCTGCCTAAATGACCCCCGGTTATATTGAAATGGTTGAGAAACTCTCTCCCTCTGTCTCTTACGCGCGCACAGCGCTTCAACACCCAGCTCTCCATCATAGCTGTGCCACCTGAGTCATCCCTGCCAGCAGTGAGACAGAGAGTGAGAGAGAGACAGACAGGGCCCTGTCCCTGTCTCCCACTGCAGAAGTCCCGCTGTTATGCAACTGCACCAGATTCCCGCACGCTCACAGCACAGGTCAGCACAGGCGTTCCCAGTGAAGTGCACGTGACGCGCACGGCGCTCACCTGGACGCGCGCGCACACGTGTGTGCATGTGGCGCGGGCTTCTCCTGCATGTGCTGAGGTCAGAGCGCGCGCTTCTCATCGCGCTGCATCATTTTCCCACTCAGGGCTAAATTGATGCCTGAGAGACAGGATGCACTAAAGCCCTCTCCCCATCCCCCCACCCCCCCACCCCGCCCCCGCGCGCTCCCGCCGTAATTTGTCTGCCCACTGGTTTCACTTATTAAGTTTCAAAAGGTTTCTGGGCAACGTGGTCTGAGACAGAGGGAAAAAAAGGGACGGTGGCATTTTTTTGGCACACCACTCTGCCCGTCTTGCCCAGAAAGAGGAGGTTACCATGGCATCAGCGGGCACCTCATAAAGCACACCATTGTTGGTTTGGTGTGTGTGTGTGTGTGTGTGTGTGCGTGTGTGTGTGTGTGTGTGTGTGTGTGTGTGTGTGTCCTTGTTTAACTAAACCCCCAAAACTGGGCCCACTGTACATAAGGGGTCCGACAGCGTTGTGGACAGAAGCAGGTAAACGTGAGGGTTGAGACTGGGTTTGGGGGGGGTTAGTGTTACACATTCAGGTGTACAGCTCCCACACGATGCCACACAAACTAAACACAAACCACACTCTGATAAAGTCTAACACAGACAGAGAGAACGCTTTCCACCCAGTCTGTCAGCATGTTGTGAAGAAAGCTAACGGCTACTCACAGCAGAATTTATTATTATTTATCCGCCTATACAAACGCATGTTGCCAAAAGTGAGCAAACCCAGAATGATCCCGGGTTTCCTGTCGGTGCAGTTGGCGTGTGCGTGTTCTCTGCTCAGAACCATGCACTGCATGCTAAAAGAATGGTCACCATAATTAGAAAATGAGCCTGCAATCTGAAAGAACCTGAGGCGCAGAACAGAGCCGTTTGATTTTCCTGTCTCCCCTCGTCAGATCCACCAGTGGAGATGGAGTGGGCTCGGATGCAGGTTGGTGTGTAATTGTTGCAGGTCCAAATTGCCCCCAAACACTAAGTTACTATGTGTGAAAATCTGGACACAATTTGTGGTTCCCTTGGAGGAAAAAAAAGTAAAGAAGTGAAAGAAGGGAAGGAAAGGAGTTATTTTCAGTTTGTAAAAGTGTGTGTGGGAGCTGAACGGCGCGGTGACAACAACCTTTGACAGGTGTATGCTCTCTGGCTCACTGCAACCTTTGCGTTGCAGTGAGGAGCTGAATGTGCAGAGAGAGTTGTGAGCTGAAGTTTCAGTATGAAATACAAAAAGGAGTGAGCCAGAAGCGAGGCGTGGCGCGCTCTGCTGGTGGGTCCGGAGAACTACACAGGCTGAGGTAAACGCAGCTCGGCTTTGTTTTGGAGGAGAAGGTGTTGGGGATTCAGTGATAACATCCTGTATTGAAGTTAAAATGAATGTGTGACTCAGTGACTCATGAGTCGATGAATCAAAGCGGGTTTTATCCTTCTATCCTGCTGATCAGCAATAAGAGGCTCGAGATGGAGTCACAGTGAGTTGATGTGATTAATTAACATTTAATTAAAGCCAGTTCTCTCTCTCTCTCTCTCTCTCTCTCTCTGCTGGTATTAATTAATGCAGTTATATGATATTTGTACATTGACCCCATCCATTGAGTCATATTATGTGAATATTTTTTTTTGCTGAAACACTACTGAGCTATTCTCCAAACATCTAGACCCTGTTGTCTCCACACAGTCAGCTGTCACATGACAGCCCTCTCTCTCATGATCTGTCACACAAGTTCTTCTTTTACCTTTACTAACTATGGCCCTCCACACTGTAACGCACCTCTTTCAACAACAAAACTACACAACAACAAGAAAAAAACACACTACACCATGTACCATGGAATACTGACTGTTACCAAAGACTATTGGCTCATGCAGCAAAACATAGAACTATTCTGCTTTATGTGTGTGCACAGACACACACACACACCTATATATATATATATATATATATATATATAGACACACACACACACACACACACAAACACACGCATGATGGAATAACACCACGTAACATCCTAATTAATAATAATAAGAAGAAGGAGCACAGTGATAAAACCAGTGTGGTTGTTTGAAGAACAGGGAGTGAAGAGGGTTCACACTGATTGTAACTTGCATATGCAGCCACCTGGAACAGACTGTCTCACTCGCCAAATCCATGCCATGTCTAGCCTGGGAAAGCCAGACTGCGCTGAGTGTCTGTGTGTGTGTGTGTGTGTGTGTGTGTGTGTGTGTGTGCACGTGTGATGTCAGGTCTGCGGTGCTTGTTTGATCTCCTCCGCTGTTGTGCAGCATGTGGCCCACAGATTAATGCTTTAAATGCGACTCTCTCCTGTTCTGAATGCCCCCTCTGTTTGCTTACAAGGCCTGGGTGAGAGCGAGTGGAAGGATTTGAGAGGGGTTTTGTATCTCCTCCTGTTAGAGGGGGGCATCCTATTATGAATAAAAAGCTGCAGGGAGGGCATGGTCACAAAGGGTTAAAACCTAAGAGTGTCTTTTTCTGGCATGATATCCAGAAATGTTTTTTTTTCCCTTTAAAGACATGTGGAAAAGAGCTCCAAACAGATTTTTAGTTGAAGACAGGTGCCAGCTCTGCCATCTGGTTTCAGTTTTACCTCCCTCTCTGTCTGCTCTCAGCTGATCCCCTCCTCTCTCCACAGCCCCGATTCATCCATCTCTCGCGCTCTCTTTCCACCGGTCCACCAATCAGATGAGTTCGACACCCCTAAGGCACCTGGAAGAAATCAGAAGCAAAAAAAAAAATCAAATAAAAGATACATTTATGAAATCCATGCAAAACTTCCTTGGAAAATATTGGGTTCTATATGTGGAAATATTTATTTATACTATATAAGTATATGAAAACATGTATCTGTGTATTCGCAATGTGTGTTCCTGATGTATTATTTGGCTCATGCACATTAAAATTCATCCACCACATTAAATAATTTGACAAACTAGCTCCGCTTCAATAAAATAAGCCTGCAACACATTTAAGGGATGATGGTCTCCTTTAATAATTTGTATAATCTGCACAGCATGGATGCAATTTGCAACACATGCAAAAGTGTAAACAAACGCAGCTTAAGGCACAGCTTAAAGTTATAACTTGACTTTTTAAAGTAAACAGAGTAAAATCCATAATCGGTATCACCATTATGTAATAGGACAACTGCCTTTTGTGCTTTTTGTTTTGTTTGTGTTTTCCAGCCACACACACACACACGCACACACAGCACATTTTCTTAACTAATCTTTTTTGTTTTTTTAATACATATGTATATATTTAATATCCACATTAGTACTTTAAAATATTTTCCTATTTACTATTTTTCAAAATGGAAGACTGACAATAAAATAAAATAATAACTGGCAAAGTGTGTCACTGGTTGTCACAAAAATAATCGTAATTGTAAATGTAATTTTGTCGTCACTTGCACAAATATTACCACCGTGAAATGTTATTTCACTAACATGAAAAAAAAAATAAAAAATTATGCAAAATATTAATATTGCAGGGAAACATCTGAGAGGTTGAATGGGGTGACCTGTAGGAACACTGACGCCATCATAATTTTCTCCTCCTATTGAAATTAAGCCAGCTTCCTCTGGTGGTCGAACACAAATAAAAAGTATCACTAATGCACTACACAATGGTACCGATCCTCGTCCTTTCACTGGACTCAAAGTGTGTCTGTCAGGAAGCTGAGGAGATCGAGTAGAAGGAGCTGCCAGATGTGGAAACCTCCTGGACTCAAAAGTTATGTACCGTGGTACAAACCTGCTCCTGCATGAAATCTGCTGTAAGCATGTTGGTTAAACGTATGTGTGCAGCAGTGTCCTGAATATTCCCAAACCATAATAAGTGGAAGAAAAGTGGGAAACGGAATTGAATTTTAGTGTAAGTGAGTTGCTTTTCTGGAAAAGATGCAACGTCTTGTGCAAAATATCAACTCGAGTGGCCAAGCTAGATGACTTATGAAAATACATGGAAGTGAAAACACATTGTTGGCTCCTCTGTCTGCTGCTTCCCCACGAGTAAAGGAGCCAAGCCTCATTTAAAGCGCGGCGCCTGAGCCGTGCGGTCCGCTTCAGAAACGGGGGCCTTTATGAGGCCGCTGCTAATGAGCCCGTTAGGACAAAGGTGAGATCTAAACGAGGGGAAAGAAAAGTAAACAAGCCAGGTGACAAATTGCAAATCGAGAGGACATCAAGTAGCCTAGACGGGGGTTCGGTGCGTGACTACAGACTCGCTCACAAGACAAACCAGTGCGTGTCAGAGTTGTAAAGAGTTGTCGAGGCCGGGCGTTTTGTCTCGGAGACTCTTATAGCATGCAGGTGCTCTTTTCAAAGGCCCTCCACTCTGCCAGGGACTTCTTGGCCCATGCTGAATATTGGGCTCCCCGGGTGTTTGTTTGGGTTCTCCTTTGTATGCTCAGTCACTATGCCTGCTTGATACCTATTCCTCTTTTTGCCTTTTTTTTCTCAAGGCACATTTTTTTAGAGAATGTTTCCAGGGTTTTCCGACACTTCCAGCCTCTGCTCACAGAGGCCTCCACTCACTTTTTCCATTCACGAAAAGGAAAAGAAACGACGCATAGGCAGATGTAAAGACCTGTTTTCAAGCCTTATATAGTGATGTAGTGGTTTGGGTGGGTGGGTGGTTGGGGGGGGCTGGCACCAACCTCATTACTATAAATCTATGTTAGTGACATCACAGCTTAACTTCTTTTCCTCTGCAACCTTGTGAGTTCAGATCATAATTGAAAACAGGTTTTCGGTTTCGCGCTGCATTCACATCGTGTGTGCGAGTTTGGCCGGCGGTCTTTCGTCGTGTGTGTGAATTCATCAGTGTGTCAGACGGGGGCCCGTTGTGCCAGGCAGCCCGGCAGCGGCGTTGCCACTCCGTGTGGTCAGGGCACAGTGTGTCCTCTCAGCTGCTGTTTCGAATTCACAACTAGCTTGACAGCGGTATCCTCGCCCGCTCGCTCGCTGCAGCAGATGGCGCCGAGCTCGCCGCTCTTGCGCGCGCGTGTTTGCCCATTTCTTTTGGAGAGGCAGCTGTGGGAAGCAAAGCTTTGCTCACTGCTGCGTCCAGCATCATGTGCGGGCAACAAAGAGGCAGACAATTAAACTACAACTCCAGAGTCTCTGAGAGATCAGAGAATCTCAAAACCAGAGGATGCTCCCGGCCGAGGACTGTGAATAATCCCACATATCACCAAGCTGTGGGCAGTTTCATCGGCGTAATCCTTGAGATTATATCCCTGCATGGTGGACAATGAGCATATTGTTGTGATCTTGTTGCTGTAATCCAGCTCAGCACCATATGTGATTGATAGCAAAGCTCTCCAGAGGGCCGCAGCAGTGAAGAACACACCGGGCAATCTTAGTTCAGAAATCCATCTGCCACTGGCTGTGTCTGAAGATATCTCCACTACAGGACGGCGTTCACTAACCTCTGACCGAAACAGATCACCCCTTTTTATATCCTATATCTCATCACGTTCTGGTCAGAATGGGGCACAAATGCAAAAGCAAAAGTTTTGCACCAAAAAGGACAACAGCATGGTTCAGCCATTCCTGCCTTCTGCAGTCTAATACACTAATATGATTTCACTTTTGGTCCTAACCTCCAGTGCTCGGAGCAGAGACAGATTAAAACTGAGGATGGGGTGAAGCCATCTGTTTTGCGGCAGAATCCGAGAGACGGAGGAAGAAATCTGGAGGAGCCGAGGCTCATAAAGAAACGGCAGACCCGGGCCAAATTGTCAGTCAGTTGGTGGATGAGATGTCATGCTAGCCAGACACGCTAGACAGGCGGGCGACGTTGCCCGAGGAGGAATCCGACTATTTAATGTGCTCCTGCAACCCAGCTGATTCACCACTACACCAATCCGGTCTAATAGGTTTTGTTCTGATGAATCACTCCAGGTTTCCTTAATGGAAAAGCCAAACATACTGCTCTAACATTGGGTGACAAGGGCACCTTGGGTTTGCAGATGTTCATGCAGATGACAGATGGCGCCGGCGCAGCTAAGGGAGCAACGGGAGCGATGTCTGCGCCAAGCTGGTACCACATGTACCGCCCCTCCCTCTTAAATCCCCCCTCTGTACTGCATAGTCCCACATCCCAAAACCCCCCGAATGAAGGGGTGGGGGGGGGTGTTTTCGTATCCGCACACATGTGTGAGCGTCTACCTGGATGTGATTGAGCACAGGCTGTGACTCAGCACCCTGTAGTTAGTGCTCAAGGGACGGTCCAGCTGTAACACAATGCACTGTACATCCCATTCTACTTGATGGCTACGTATGCAAAACATACATCACTGTGCTAAAGGCGTCAGGCTAAAGCTGCACGTTGTGGGCAAAAGGTCAAAGGTCTCCAACATACTGTGTTTTACGATGGCTAGTAGGGGTGAAGAGCCGGATGCTGCAAAAGAAATCTCTCCCATCTAATGATGCTCCTCAGCTAGGAGCATGGTTTGCATTAGGGCTTTTTATTCTATTGTCTGTTATTCTATTTTGGGAATGTTAAGAAAAACTTAATGCTGTACGCAAGCCTCTGCCGGCCTGCCACACATAGCCCTTTACCTACAATGGTGACATGTTTAACATTTAGTAAATGCGGAGGAGCTGGAATAGACTGAAAAGCCTCTCTACACCACATTGTGCTGGAAATGTCTAAAGGCAGCCATGGAAACTAAATGCAACTCCAGCTCTGTACATGTTTCTGTCATACTGTACATAACCACCCCATTAGTGGCCACTGCTCCGGTGATTTGGCAGCAAGGACGCACATCAGTGCCTTAGGCCTGAGGTCTCAATGAAACAAACGACAATTTACCATCATACCAACTAAAAGTGCAAACAGTAATGGCCCTGTTGACCAAGTGATAGCGGCATCGCTGATGGTCCGACCGTGGAGAAAGCCTGCTGATTGGATCATTTGGTGCCAATAAGCAAAATGGGGCATTCAGTGTGGCAGTGGGAGCGACAATAATGCTGTAATGTGGAATAATCTTTTACTTCACTCTCAATTGAGGTTGATCAGTAAAGAGAAGGATTTGATTTAAGCTTCAGTGCCTCGTGGAAACAGATAAAAAGCCCTGAAAACCCCAGGAAGCCACGGAGAAGACTGTGAACAGGTACAGCTGATAATTACCTCCATTCATCTTCACCGGACCCCGGCACTCTTTTATGAAGGTGCGTCTGAGTGCAGCCTCGCATTTGATGAATCTCTCCTTAAATTAGCAGTCACTGGTGGACCCAGAGCCTCCGTCACTCCGTATGCTCCCATTCATCATCTCATTAGGACCCTGAGCGGGGCCCGAGAACCCCCAAAGAGAAAGGAGAAACTATTAGCTCCATCATAACTAAACATTTTGGGGCTGTTGCCATTGTTGTTTACAAATCTGTCAAATTGGGCACACGCACAGTTTTCGTAAGCCGCAATCTGTTCGATTCCCAAGGACGTGCGATCATTTGCAGGGAAAAAACAATCGGAACGTATCAGGGGCGGAGAGCGGCACAGTTGTTTACCACCATGAGAATCCACTGCCATTACAGACCAGCAACTAATGCCAAATCCTTCTGGAAACCCAGTGTGTGTGTATGTTTATAGGAATACACTTCCCTTCAGGTGTTTACATGAGCCAGAGATATAAAGATTCGTGATGCAAGGTAATGCAGTGGAAGTCCAGGGTGTCCTGGCTCCTGCTTCTTTTACTGGACTAAAGTGAGCAGATATAAAAGCTCTCTGGTGGTTACACTGCCCCCGCCACCGCCACCGCCGCCACACACTGCTCTCCATCACCACTCTGCCCAGGTGGATGGATCTCCTGGAAAGCCACAGCCACCCCTGCACTGAAACCCATCACTAACTGGATCTCCATGTGGTACATCTATTACCACAAAATACTCTGCCGCTCCCCACTGACTGCTCGCTATCCTCCTCTGCCCTCCGCTTTCCCTCACACACACACACACACAGATCAGCCCCACCACCAGCCAAACCCCGCCACCCCAGCCCCCCTCCATAAAACCGCTTACGCTGACAGTTCTGAATTGGGTTGGGTCCAACTTTAACATTAGTGGGGGGCGGTTGGAGTGTTTAAAAAGCAGCCTGCGGGGAGCTGCAAGAGTGATCATGGCCATGACTTAAGCTCCAGTCAAAAAAAATAAATAAATAAAAAAAATACTGCACACTCCTTATGACTTTGTTGTGAGCATGATGGTCTTTTTTTTTTAAAAAAAAAACCACAAACTGAGAAATCAGTAATGCAATGCAGACGTGTAGATTTAACGTCTGTGGAGGAAGCTTAAGTTGTCTATGGGCAATTTACAGCGCTGTTGCCAAGGACAACATTAGTTACTTTAGGATTATTAATTTCTACGTGACGTTCCTGTGGAAAGCGGTAATTTATCAGCAGCACTGCAGGGACTCGTCTTACCCCGAACCCCCTTTTTCTTTTCATCCCCCTTTCTCTTACTTTGTGCAGCACAACCACAGAGTGCTGTCATTACCAGGAAATGGAGATATTTTGGGACTCGGCTCTCTTTTATTTGGATTTTGTCCTCATCCCTTGTTGTGGGGAAACGCTGACAAATCTCATTCTTGTTGCCAGATTCGGAGTAAAACCCCCATCATTGTCTGGGGCCAACAAAAGAGCGCTTCGTTTCGACTCAGTTTATTATGATTTCTTCTTCTTTGTGTCAACAAATAGTAACACCGGCTTGGCAAATTGTTCCAGCGTAAACACAAAGCTATATGCATGCGCACGTGTCTCTCAGAGTGAGAGAGACAGAGAGAGTGTTTTTGTGCTTACAAAGGAAATCCCTTTATATATATATATATATATATAATATATGAACATGAAAACGAAGTCATACGCCTGGGAGGTTTCTGAGCAGTTCAGAAAAGGAATCAGTTCAAGTCGATTTCCACATGGCATCCTCCATAAGCATCTGAACCACAGCTGCATGGGGCGGCCACTTGTAAAATCCTGAAGTGTGATAACAGGATTAAATGGCTGCAGTGAAGCAAAGGTCACTGACATGAGACTAAAGTGCCTGCGGTTGAAGCATGAATTTTGCATGTGTTTATAAGAATGCTGAGGTCGTTAAAAATTTGATTTGCTGGCCCACACAGGCAGCCACCGGTGATGTCTTAATTTAAGGTGCCATGGGAGAGGAAAGATTTAAGGCAACCACAACTACAAAACGGATTATTAGGGAATAAGGTAAAAGTATTTTTTCTTTTTGTTTTGAAAGTACAAAATATTTTTTTATGTTAATTCGAACCAGCAAATCTTTGACAAAGTTTCCTGAAAAATTATTTAGTCTATTAATTGATGACTGAAAGGGTGTGAAATGTATTCCATTATAGATTTATGATCCTAGATTAACTGATTTAAACACCTTGGCTGTAGATTATAGAATAAAGTCATATTCCTATTGTAATCCTTAAAACAAAAACCAAAGAGACTAACTCACAGCATCATATTGTTAACAGTTACAATAAATTATTTATCGATCAAGGGAATCAATCCTAGTTAGACATGATAAAATATATATTTCAAATATGTGTAAACAATTGAATTGATCCCCTTAAGATGTTTTTACCATGAGTATTTACGAGTACTGGATGCAATGTGATTTAACTTGAGCACAGAGCTCCTTCAGTATGTGAGTGTGAAAACAGCCTTTCAGTGTCAACGTCTCCACTCAACTACATCATCCTGACAGGTGGAGCACAAACATTGGAGCGAGCTAACAAAAAGCAGAACACAGATTTGGGTGCAGGGGGTGAACATTAAAATGGCTCAGGTTGTCTTGTTTTTTAATGTGTAAAAGAGTTTTTCTTTTCAGTGCCTGGCACCACAGAAGCTGAAGGAGCAGGCACCCATGTTGGTACTAAACCTCAGCAAACACTAGCTGTCAACACCAGCTCTGGTGTGCATGACTTTCCCATCTCTGGAAAGGTCTTTGAGATGAACCACCCTGGTGACTCAACCTTCAACACAGCGCTGATCTACTACATTAGAGGGATCTGTATTTCATGCGTTATGCCCTGAACAGATGTGGCCCTCCACATCTGACCAACAAACCAGGCCTAAGTGTTGATCTGAATAAGTGTACTGGACCGCTGCAACTACTTCATACTGTGACTATGCATCTGTCAACAGAGATGCAGATACAGAAGGAAACAGGATCATAACATCAGGTGAGCAGGTTCCGTGTAACTTCAACATCGCCCAGCCCTCCTACTCACTCAGAAATAGACCTGACATCTTGCCACCATTGCCTTATCGTCTAACTGCTAACAAGCCTATTTGCCTGTGACTGACGTTGATGCGATCCCTAAAGCCCCCTGCTTGGCACCAGATCGCTCCTAAGCCAAATTAAGCCTCTGTCATGCCCACCCCCACCACCCCAACCCCCGCCCCCCCCTCCTCCAGCCCGGTGCTAGCCTGCCATGGGAAACCTAAATCTTTAATGACGATGGAGAGCTCCGCGCGCTCCCACGACACAAAAAGCGATGACATCTGTCTCTGGAAGTGCTGCACTCCAGAGCAGCCCCATTTGTTCTACCGGCGCTGGTTGAAAAGAAATGAAAAATAAAAGTTGTGGGAGGGTGGGGGCCGCTGAGTGAGGAGGGAGGAGGTGGAGCACAGGAGGTTAAGACAAAGATCCTTTCTTTCCGAGGTTTAGGCCCGTGCCCAGTGGTCCCCAAATGATCACATAAGGTGTCAAAGGAGTCTCAGCTCTCCTTCTCGCTCGGGTTTCCTGGCTGCGATCCACCTGCTCACAGCTACTTTCACCTCAGTGCTGATATAAAGTCAAAGACGTGCCGCCAAACCAAAACCACTGCATCTAACTCCTGGACGTCATATCCTGGCACTTTTCCGGAAGGGTAACTTTCTGACCTTTGACCCTAAGCCTAACCAGATCCCCAACTCTAACTAATAATTGATTTGGAAATGCGATCAAATTAAAATGGCCACCACTGACACAATATAGAACATCACAAATACTAGTTAAACCAGTCGTACTAGTTATAGCATGTAATCTTGGAAAACTGAGCTATTTTGCTAATCTTAACGTGTGGAAAACAATAAGAAGAAATGTTTTTTTTTCTATTTTGACAACTTATTTGAACTAATTTACCAGTAGATTCCGTTTGAGCTCATCTGTTTGCTGAGTTCATGCCCGTTTGCCTCATGTGAGCAATTATATGCGTCATGTAAGGAATTTTCCTTTTGATAAATAATGTGTCCTTTGTGTTTCCAAGTGAAAACACAATAACAGACTCACCTGATCACGTAATGAGTTTTATGCTGCAGAACAATCACATGGCAAATAAGACTACCAATGTCATCGGCCATCGTTAACAGGCACTGCGGTAGGCACCTATGACGTGTCCCCGGGTCCTTCACCAGGAAAAAGAAAGATGGCGGCGTCCGTGATGTGCAGGAGGGCAGCGGTGCTGTGTAGACTTTCATCTCCAAAACCTTCGCTCTCTGCCTCCTGGCTTTTGTTACAGACAGCGTCCTATAATCCCAAACCTCTGAAGCTAAACATCAGCAAGCCGTACATCCCGGATAAAACCGGTGATAAGACGCCGGAGTGGCAGAAGACGCCTCGGTATGACGCGAAGCTGTTCGGTCGCTACGGCTCCGCGTCGGGCATCGACCCCACGTCGCTGTGGCCCAGCCACGAACAGCTGGACAACATCATCGCTGATGAGAAGGAGTGGCAGCCTACGTTAGAGGTGCTGCTGAGAAACATTGAGCTCAAGGAGAAGGAAGAGACCGAGAAACGACTGGCAAAGTGAGTCATGCTAACGAGGCTATCGTATGTGTGTTAATTATCGGACAGCTTGGCCTACTAAGCAGTGCAGCCTGCACCCGCTGATGTCAGTTCATTGTTGTTGTTTTTTTCTCAAACACTATTTATAACATTGTTAGTAATAAGTCAACATATATGGCAAAGTCCCAACGATTATACGACTACACACTTGACATCATACAGGACAGTATGCGATGTGCAACTAATTAAAACTGATGAACCCTGGAGTTTTTAATAACTTGCTACGCAGGAGCTTACATTCATACCATCCCCTTTATTCATCATTGAATTCTGTAACCTGTTAATAATAGAATCTAGCAAACGGATAAATCAAGACTAACATTTCTGTGACCAAACAGAATGAATAAAACAGCTCTCATTCAAATAGAAAAACCAAAACTGCCAAATGGATCAGGAGTCAGAATAGCTTTAGTAATGCAGGGTTTCAATCCTGATCTGATGCCTAGTTTCGCCACTGATAAGTAAACAGTACATTGTTTTGATGTTAACAGGTGTTGAGTTCATATCTATCTATACTATTGTTCATGCGTAATGTGTGCTAATGTTAATTTACTATGTTTAACATGTAATGGAGCATTAAATGCCAAGTACAGCAGAGGATGATGGGATTGTCAGAGGCTTTGTGTATATTTGGTCATAAAGTTCTGGACCCATTTGACCATATGGTGGCATTAGTTTCAAAAAAAAAATTCCAGGAGAACCGGTTATTAGTTTATCCAGTGTTGGAACATTAATGTCCTAACCAGATTTCTTGGCGATGCATCCAGTGGTTGTTAAATCAGCGTGGTGAATTGCATGCTGAACAACTATGCATCATCTGCCAAATTAACATCTGTTTCTCTAATCTTGTCTATTTCCATTGCAGAGAGAGAATCATAGCAGAAAACATGGCCAAAATGCCCAAGATGGTAGCAGACTGGCGCAGGGAAAAGCGTGAAGCCAAACAGAAGCAAAGGGAGGAGAAAGCTCGTCGTGAGAAGCTGCTGGTTCAGGCCAGAGAGCGCTTTGGCTACTCAGTGGACCCCCGCAGCCCCAAGTTCTTGGAAATGGTTGCTGAGATAGAAAAGGAAGAGAAGAAGAAGAGAAAACTTATGAAACGCAAGTTAAAAGAAGAGCAGGCTGCAGCTCCTGCCGCACAGCCTGCTGCCTCCTCGTAGGCTTGGACTGAATCATTTTAGACATTAATATCTGTTGGGTCTTGGTCTGACTATTTAATGAGATGGAAAGTTTACTGCAAAACAGTTCAGTAGGACAGTTGTTTGAGTTTCATTGTTTGGTATCATTACAGATGGCGTCAGACATCTAATGACCTGCATCAATGAAGTGCTTCCATTTCTTTTTCTCTGTAAAAAAAACCCATCATGACAGATGCATTTAGCGGTCACTGAAATAAACTTATGACAAGATTGCATTTTTGTCCAAAAGGTTTCTTTAAGGTGGAAAACAATTATAAGATGATGAAGAACATACTGAATGTTGCTAATTATGCCTTGATGCAGAAACACCTTTCTTAAAATTTGGCACAAATATTAACTTGCCCTCACAAAGCTGATTACAATTTGGTGGTCACATGTCAAAGTTCATTGTGTCCTCACAAAAAGGTTTGCCATGTCATATTAATTAATGTTAAATTAAAATAAACTTAATCCTGATATATATATATTTAATAACATGTAAACTTTAATCTGATCAGTTAGTGAAGGAATAAAACTTGGAGGTGGTATGATTTAAGACAAAACCGATATTTATGTGTAAAATTTATGAAGTATATTTGACAGTGCACTCACTGATCCGGCTAAATTTGAACACTGGATTGTGATTAAGGGTGCACAGAGGACAGACCACTGACCATGGTTCAAAATATTTCAGTATTTTCAATGTTTAAATTATTTGTTCTCAAATATATTTTACATTAGATGTTTTAGAAGCTACGTGTTAATTACCATGATATCACACACATTTTAGTACAGTAATGCATATTTTAGATGTAACCCGCTTTTCTAATACTCATATGGAGCACTTGCTTAACAGCCAAATCAAGTTAATATGTATTTTATTAAATTTCTTACATTAATAGTGACTATCATTGAACTGTTGATTAAGATTTAGAGTTGTTCTATTTTCAATGTCAATGATAAAAACATAAAATCAAGTGTCTACTGTATATACAAGTCTGTGTTAACTTGTGGAAGACAGTGAGATTCAGTGCCCCTCGACTTAAAATGTCCATTTGACACAGTTACTGTGTCTGACACCAGAGTGGACAGGACAGTTAGGACAGGACATGTGAGTTAAAAAGCTGCATGTTGCATTAAAAACATCCACCACTGTGAGGGAAATGAAGGGGCCCGCTGTGAGAGGAGTCCTTGCAGTTAGTTCTCTTACAGGTGAGTGTCCTCATCCTCAATGGAATCAGCGTGGAGTTTGGCTAAAGCAGCATGTATCCTGAACTGCGTACGAGACTCCATCGAGTAATCTTTGTAGTTTTGTCTGCAAGGGAAAGCAGATATGAAAAAGAAAAGGGTTGCAATGGATTATTATTATTATTTACTTTGCACATACTGCACATGTCTGACGGCCAGTGAGGGCAAAGGGTTGATATTAAATAAAGTCAGCAAATACAATGTTTGATAATATTATCATTCTGACTAATGATTTCTGTTTCGGACCTACATTGACAGGCAGACAGCGACCCCTAGTGTTCCTTATGTTTTTGTCAAAAGTATTGTCACTTTTTCTTGCCACTTTCTTATGAACCTTTTGGCCCACTGTCAGTTTAGGTAAAATGCAAATAAATGCAAAGCTAAAAAACTAATTGCATCCAGCGTTGTGCATCATTGAATAAAATAAATGTGTATAATTCTAACCATTTTGTGGATGAATGCATATATCTCACAGGCACATGAAGAACAATGACATTCTCTACTTTGTCACGTTACTAAGTGGTATATTGTAAAAATAATATCGCTGGTCTAAATGAGTAACTTACTTGGCCTTGCGCAGTATTTTAATAGCTTCGTCCCTTCTGCCTTGGTCTATGTAGAGCAGACTGAGCTCCACCATAGAATTGGGAACCAGGTAGTGGTCCAATCGGATCTTCTTTTCACTGAACACACACACACACACACACACACACACAGGGAATGTAGATTATTTATACACATAAACACACGTCTTATTTTACACATATTTAGTGTTCAGAACCTGGTACTGCACTAAATGCGACAAACTCAGAAACTCTGTGTAATGAGCACAAACCACAAACCTTAACTGCTGCATAGATGGAGATAGAGTTGTTTGTGATGGGTAAATATATAAGTAAATATACCGGGAGGTAACGATAATTTCACAATAGCTGTCTGGCAGTGGCTGAAAACAAATGTTTCTCATAGGACCTGTTTTAAAGCCCTTTAAGCATGAACAGTGTCAGTCTTCTTTGCCACACAAACATTTACAGTATGACTCAGCACTTGACTTGCAGTGGAGAAGGAGGACCCACGGATCGTTCAAGGATGGTCTCTGGAGCAGGTCATTAACTTCTGACATCCTTCTACTGGAACTCACCTGAGACACACTTGATGAAAGCTCTGCTCAGCTTCCTGCAGTCGACCCTGGTTCTTCAAACACATGCCTTTCAGCAGGTGGATCAGACAGCGGTCGTCCACTGAAAACTCATTTTCTGTAGAAGAGAGAGCGCACTGCATCCATCCTCGTCTAAAATCATATTTAGTGGAAAGGCGAGGGGCGGGGATTCATTGCGATCATTGAGTCAGATGTGGTCGCGTTACCTGGAGACTCCTGCAGAGTGCGCTCTGCCTCCATCAAAGTTTGCATCATGCCTTCAGTCAGCTCTGGCCGTTTGCTGATCATACTGAAACCATTCCACATGTACATCATCTCCTGTAACGAAGCAGTACAGCTTGTGGGACAGCCCTGTGTGTCAGACCCATCTCTGTGTGTGTATGTGTGTGTGATGTTTTACCAGCACTGGCACAGGCAGGCTGATGGGACAATGCGCCTTGTAGCGTCTGGCTTTCCGGATAGCAAACTTCTCAGTTGGAGGAGACTTCCCTGCTATCTTCTGCTTGAAGGTGGGCACTTGTCTATAGACACAGGGAACAATAACGAAAGCAGAGGGACTAAATTTGTGCGACACCGCCTGAAACATTGTTGACATACTTATCTTAAGTATGTCAACAATGCAAATTACTGCTGACAGTCCACATACACATGTTGGTAAAAATGTAATATATTACAACAATGCAATAGAATTGTATTTCTAAGGCAGAGAGTGAGAAATGGCAGTGTTTGTATTTACCTAAAGAGTTGGACCTCATCCTCGCCAAATGGCCTGCTCTCATCCTTAGGCAGCATGCTGAGGTAAGCAGCTTTCATGTACACATACATGGCCTAACAGACATAAACAGAAAATTTACTTGTTGTGTTTGAAGACGTTTGACAAGAGTTAATAGAAGGATCTCTGCAGCTCCTCACCTTGGACCAGCGGCTCTCCTGGCTCAGAAGGTCGGCGTAGAAGTAGGCCATCTTCCATGCTCGTTTATAGGTGAAGCACCACATCAGCTCCCAGTAGCACATGTGGTGGAACTGCTTCCAGGCCTGCTGGGCCTTGCAGCCATCTTCAAAAAGCGCCACTGCCTGTTAGCACAGTGAAATGACACCATATACTGTAGAAGGGAGTAGCAAGGATGTGCTACATTTTTTTTACTAAATAGTAGCTAATTAAATCAGTAAAGGTTCTTTGGAGCTCACGGATTTAAATATGGAAATAATATCACTATGGCACCAGAAGCAATTCATGACCCATAGACTCCAAACAAGTTCTCTTACAAACTGTCACGTTGATTTTCTGACAGAAAAATGCTGAATTCCAACACACCGACACATTTCCTGAAACACACCTCATCAATGTTCCCCTTGATCTCCTCAGTCCTGCCTGCAAAGAAGAGGAATATTGCTCCCTGGACAGAAGAGAAAAAAAATAATACAATTCACAAATTTGAATTTCACCCACCAGTGTTTCAGTGTTACGCAAGAACACACGTTGCGTTCAATTTTTTTTCTAAGCACAAGAAGCTCTGCTGCACATCAGTTACTCTTGTAAGTGTTTAACCAAGACTCATCCAGAGTTTCGATAGGTACACATTGTGTCAGAGCTTTGAGTTTGTTCTCCGGGATGGGCTGGTATGTGGGTAACAGGTGGAGTGGAAACAGAGATTGTGAATTCAAAAGAACGCGAGTCAAGCGGAGTGGCAGGGGCTGAAGCAGGAGGCTGGTCGACCACTCGTAAACAGAAGGAATGACGAGGGAAGCATTTATGGTGCAGTGGGGACTGTGTGTGGAAGGTGGACAGAGTAATCAGGGTGTGTGTGTGTGTGTGTGTGGGTGATCCTACGTGTGTGACTAAGCAAGTTAAAGTAAAGGAGGAGTTGTGAGTTAGCACAAAAGTACGAAGGTAAAAATAGAATAGTATAAATAAGGAACTGCAAAGCACCACCAACTGACACAAAGAACATATAATTCTTGTTGATCGTAGCTTCGTACTTTCGGCCGTCATCAGATGTTGCCGAGTTGGGCAATGTAAACACGTGTGTTGTGGTAATTACTATAATTAAAAATACTTTGATGAATCCGTTAACCTGCCAAAATGCTTTCTCAGTCCTCACTCCGTTCGACCACATGTTGTAAATCATTATATCATACTGCAAAATGCCATGAGACAGCATCAAAACAAGCTCATAGACAGTGCTTGATGATGCACAGTGTAAAAGAGACTAACATGTGACAGACTGTCAGACCTATCACGCTGTTTTATCGAAACGTCAGGTTCTATTTAAATAAAGTTCCTGAAATCATAAAAAGCCTTTCATCTCCTCCACAGTTTATTTAACTCGTGTCTAATAACTGTCTGCAAGTCATCCCTCTGATGTGTACGATTGTGATCAGCACGAGGAAGTTAAATAAAACATGCCTTTAACACGCAGCTAATTATCAATGACAACTTCCTCCATTTTGAACATGTCAGCTTTCAGATACCATTTGAAGTTTAGCGATGTCAAAATGGCTACACAGCAAAATTGATTTTCCAATTGATTTCGCACCAATAGGGAAATCCATTAATTATACCAATCCTAAAGACAGGAAGTGGTTTCTGTGGCGTTAAATGTTGGTCACAATAATTTTCCATAAACATGATAAACCCAAACTAAAACTACTGTGGGGTTAGAATACCATGCATAAGTGTTAACAACTTCATAAAGAGTGATACACAACATTCACCAAGGTGTTAATGCTTTCACCCATGTCATTTTGTGCATTTGTCAGCAGCATTATCCAAATGAATTAACCGGATTAGCACAAAACTTGTTGGAGGGATGTTACATGGGCGGGGGAGTTAAATGTTGGTGTGGCTTGATCTCAATTTGCGATCAGACATATGCAGGTTGTTGAGATCCAAGAGTTTGTCCATTTGGTGCAGATCCATGCCATAATGATTATTATGATCATTTGGCCTTGGTGGAGGTGTTTGCACAACTAGCTGTCATTCTGTAAATATACTTATCACTAACTCACCCGTGGGTAGCGGTGCTGGAAAGGTTTCAGCAGCCTCTCAGCTTCAGCAACCTCTCCCTCACCTGTCCCTGATAGGATAAAACAGATATGATATGTGATATGATATGATATGATATATGATATGATATGACATACAATAAATAATGGGTGGAATCCAGTGACAGTTTCTGGCATAGTCAGATTCATCTGAATCTCACATGCATGGCTCACATGGACGTGGTACAGACTACCTAGTATGAACGTGAGGAAGGTGTAGTAGCAGAGCAGAAGCAGAGCACACAGCATGGAGCGCAGATTCATCCCTGTGGCACCGTCATGCAGCAGGGACAGACCATAGTCCTAAAACGGCGCCACACGAGTAGAAAACATGCTCGAGTGCATCATAAACAAATGTACATGAACGTGCATCTGTTCATATGTGGAGTTAGTACATATAAATGCATGTCGCACCTTGTCTCCTGAAAAGCCCGCAAACTCCAAAACTCTGAGTATCCGTGGGGGAAACAGAGAGAGGGTCTGTGAATGGGGAAGACCTGATGAACAGTGTGGTACAAACACATGATGACACGCGACATACTGTAATGTTAAAGACACTTTTGTGACATACCAGATTAAATGCCCCTATTCCAAATGCGATTCCTCCCTCTAAGTGAATGTGGCTGGGCCCTTTGTGAAAGTTGTGTGATTTGACGAAAGCGTGTAGCTCTCTGGATACAAAAAGGAGAAAATCAGAAAAGTTTAACAACACATCTCAGCACGACAACCTAATGCTATATTGCATATGACTGAATCAGCACACGCCACCATATCCTGACTTAGAGTAGGCTTCAAGCACGTTTAATGTATCCTCTATTTCTCATGATGCGACTTACAATTGCATTCCCTCCATTACACAGCACTGTCAATCACTGAACATATCCTCTGTTTTCACTTAAATTACTTACTTGTAAATCAAGTAACTGTTTCGTACTTTGATCCCTCCTTTGATGAAACTCACCATGTTTTCATCCTGCAAAAAATTAAAGTTAAACTAAATAACCAGGAAGTTGTTTTAAAAAATACATTGCATGTAGTCATCTGAAATTCCCAGGCACAAATAAGAGATGTAAATATTAATATTGCTATTATGGCTGTAAAGAAATAGTGGAGTAATAGTGTCCTGTGCTGAAAATGAAAATAAAGTTGAACCAGACAGACACAGAAATCACTGTCTATGAAGCCACTGGCCCTTCCACATTTATAAAGCAGGAGGGCCCCAATCAGCAACACACACACACACACACACACACACATTTAAGATTTAAAACAACATATAGAGCCACTTTCTTGCCATATGTTTACTAGAACTTTTTGAAACCTCACACAACTTGGATAAACTGGACGCACCCACTTACCACATACATAGACACGTATACATTGGAATATTCTAATGCTTGTGTATTTTAAATACTGCACCTGTAGGAAGGTGAGAGCAGCTCTTTGCAGTTGGCACTCTGCATAACACACTTCAGCGTGAAGCTGCACTGCAAAAACACACATATACGCACACATGAATGAACGCTTGCGCAGGTAATCTCATTAGTTATGTAAAAACCAAATGTATGATCTGCTCCTCAAATGTGTAAATAGTTCTGTTTAGTACTGTTTACGTCATTAGTTTCTCATATGAAAAACAGAGCGGTAACAACAGACCACTCTTCTTCCTTTTCCCACCATCACCACGCGTGTTTTTAGCCACACTAGCAGCATCACTCTCAGGTTGGTCACATGAGTCAGTGTGAGTTGCTGTGATCCAGACTGGAAGATCTCAGCGACAGATGAGACACGAGTAATAACCAGATGTTTTCCTTACGTTCTGCCACAACTTTTATGTCTGTGCAGCACGTTACCCTGCTGATGCTGAGCAGCCTTGCTGTAAGATACTGCTTATAGTTGATGTCGAATGACCTGTGAGTCAACAAAGTTGACAGTACCACAATGGATACAGTCGATCTGATAAGATTAATCTGTTATGCTATCAGCAGTGGAAATCCTTCAACCATTTGTACATACTATCCCCAGCTGTCTTCTGGAATAAAGACATTTGATTATGATTTTAATATTTTCCCATTTTGCTGAATGTTACTGGAATAAATGTAATTTATAAATTCAGGAGTGAGACATCTGAGACTTGTACCTTCACTTAGCGACTCCCCGTCTGACCTGTTGACCAAACCTGGGGATTTCCGTCGAAACCTGAAACATTAAACAGCACATCAGAATCAACACAAGACACTGATAAGATTCATGCAGTAATAAACACGTCTTTTCAGACACAACCATCATCCATTATGCTGTGTGATGTTTCGCTATCTTAACAGCCTTTATAGCAGCTTCTCCAATGGCAACACAGTCAAATTAGTAGCACGATTAGAGATGAGCCATGTAAATGTGCCTCTCATTGCTGAGGAGTTATATAATCTCATTCTGGTCTACGATAAGAGGTAAACATTCAGGTGTTTAACTCCAGACCATAATGAAAATCATGGTCTAATCCAGTCTATGTTCACTTGGCATCCTGACCTCTGACAGACCTCCTGGGCACTCTTCATGGTGTTTCCTGCGTTGCTGATGTCATCGTGCTGGAACGTCATCATGGCCTGCATTTCCAGCACCGTGGCGTAGATAAGAGCATGGTACATACTCTCATTAACTCTGCAGAGGGAACATGGAGTCAACATCAGACAAATCAACAAACACAGGAGATCAGCTGCTGTGCATTTTCCTGTTGAGAGATGATTAGGGAAACTATTGTGCTGTCTTTATTCTTCCTATCTCCTCTGCAGGCCCTGAATGTCTTTTGCATAGTGTTTATTTTGCAGGGCTGCCATTTCCTTTGCTGTTTAACCAGTCAGTCCTTGGGCGTCAGCCTCAGTAAACACTTAATATCCTGGAGTAGTGAAGCCTGCCTAGAAGTCCACCCTCATGTTGACAGGAAACACACTAATCACACGACAGAAGTGTCCCACCAGCAGGGGTCTCACACGTAACCTCTGTAGAGACAAACATGAGTGGCTCTGTTACCGTGGCCGCAGCCTCTCCAGGCTCTCACTGAAGTGGTTGTTAAGGAAGAGGTCCAAGGCCTCCATGCACTCATCCAGACACTCCTTGAGGGTCACCTCTGAGGACCTGCCCAACAAAACAAACCACTGTAACTAAACTGAACTGTGGCTGAGGATTGTGCACAGTCAGCAACATATGATCATCATGCAGTATGAGACTGGTGCATCACAGCCCACCACCAGATCTACACGGTTCTATCACAGGTACATAGCAGAATGAGACACTGGGGCAGATTACAGACATTGCTGCTGCAGATCGGGCTGAAGAGTTGTTTACTTCCTGTAAGTGAGGAAAACCCGGATCTGGTGAAAACAAGTCATTGTCATCCGGTCAGCGTGTCGGTGATATCATTTAGAGTTTGCCTGTACTCACTTTTCTGCTGCATTGGCGTTTTTCCCATTGGACATGTTCACTCTCGTGCCCCGACACCTGTTCAAAGCTCAGCAGCAGGACGCGCAGTGGATCAAGATGCATTCAGGAGCCACACTGTAAAAACGAGCTTCCAAACTGTACACAGCAGCTGACGCGAAGTGTCTCCGTCTTGCACCCGTCGCTTTTACCTCGTGTGCTGCGTGGAGGGATCACAGGTAAACGCAGCCGGTGCGTTCATGTGATGATCCAGCGGTGGGAGTGTGTGGGAGTCACGTCGCAGCTGAGCTGAGCTGACTCCTCCCCTGTGACACACACCAGTGCCACGCACACACTAATGGTGGAGCGCTCAGAGCTAAATTGTCTTGTCTTCTGCTTTTAAAGTTTAATTTGTATTATGCCCCTTTATATATGTATGTGTGTGTGTGTGTGTGTGTGTGTGTGTGTGTGTTTATGTATATAAAACGCATATATCTCTCGCATACATAACGCTGTAACGTTTTCAGTTGGTCTTTATTGGTTTTATGTAAATGCAGACTAACGCTATATGACGCTCCACACACAAGTTCACAAGTTGACAAAACACAAGCAAACATCCTACAGGATGTTGCAGTGGGACAATAAAAGCGAAGGCACCGTCTCATTGCTCGGTTAATGGGACTTCCGGTGGACACATTAGTGGAGATGGAAGATGAGATCTAATCTAATGTCATTCATTTATTGATCATTGTGGGGATCATAGCTTCTTTGTTGTAATTTGCGTTTTTTGCACGTTTCGTATGTTGAGTGACTGTGTATTGTGTTTGTTGTGTGCTTTGTGTGGGCCTGTTTGGCATTTGTTATATTTGCTGTGCGTTTGTGTATTTTGCTGTGTTTGCTATTTATAGACGTTAACAGAGCGAAAGATAAGAGCAAGATGAACGCCATGCCCCATAATGCATTACACCTAGTGGAGGTAAATCCGCTTCTGTTTATGGATTCGGGTTAATCTGAGTCACTCAGAACTAGTGATCCATTTTTTTTTGTTACTGTCAGTGAAGGAATCGGTTGAGCCCGCAGTGTTTCCGGGGACTGCTAACTTTGCAGAGTACAGTATTTAGTGTGCACTTAGCACCAGCCACACCTCGGACTCGTGATTCCTGATTCAGTAAAAAGATCCGGATCACCAACTCTAATTTCACGTAAGACTGTGTGTGTGTGTGTGTGCGTGTGTGCGTGTGTGAAGGTTGGTTTGTTAAAAAGACTCAAGGTGAAACGAACAAAATCATTAATAATTGTTATTAATTAAAATACACTATTCGTAAATAGTTCGTTTTCATCCGTTGCCTGACTATGACCGTGGACGTGTGCAGTTGTCCCTGAGCAGTGTGTTTACAAATCAGGCACCTGGGGGCGCTGTTGTATTTGTAATGCCACGGGCGCCTCTGAATGTATCTTATTGCATAGCGTTGTATTTGGGCTTTTCCGGTGGGAAAGTGCTAATATTGTTCTTTTCTCTCAGCAGGGTCTTATTGCAAGACAGATTTTACTTTACTGTGTAGACCACTTCAGAAGATGGTAGAATAACGGTGCTCTTCCTGGTGTGAGAGAGACTTGGAGCAAGTGAGTTTAAAAAGGAGACTTTGAAAGTGATTGGAATTCTGTGATTAGGAAGGGATTACTTATGCTTTTTGGTAGTGTAGTGTATGTTCATCTTAAATGCCTTGGTGGGTCAAAGGTCAAAGTTGGGCTACAACACCGTTCGTTAATTAAAGCTCTGACTTGCCAAGTGTCTCTCACTTGTGGTCTTCTGAAATCACTCATCTCTGATGGCTCCTCACAGGAAACTACCTGATGTGTTTTTTACTGCGTGACCCAGACTCTGAGGATAAAACTGAGGATAGCTGCCTTTTTCATACACAAGGCTCAGAGGGGGGAAATATGTTGTAAATAAAAACTAGTCATCTGCAGTTCCAAGTTACAAGTATCTTCTCCAACATGCAACAAGAGCTACTAGGACACTGCTGACTTTGTCATATGCAACAAGAACACAGAAACATGGCTCCACCTAATGTCTGAATTTATTAAGTGATTCATTAAACAAAGTAAGAAGTAGCACAATGTGTACTCAAGTACTCAAGGACAGTAACGAAATATTTGTACTCAGTTACAACATTCCACCACTGGTTGTAGATTCTCTTGTATGTTTATAAATCAGACACCTGGGGGCGGTGTTGTCATATTTATAATGCCAGAGGTGCACCTGAATGGAATGACTGTATACATCATGTACGATACTATCTTAAAACCCTTGTGTTACATTCGTGTCAAACTCCCCGCCATAACTAAACGGCCAAAATATAGCAGTTTAATTGAATTTTGAACATCAAAACTATTTTCGTCTGGAGACACAACCTGTCTTTCACCACAAATTATGTGAATACCTCAGAAAGAAATACATTTATTCAGAGGAGAACAAAATCATCCTGTTATATTTCACTGACATCCATCAGCACATAGGGGAATAAAAAGAAAACTTTACAACACATACACAGTGAATTTTTCATTTGAACTTTGACACTGTGACGGGTTTTGTTTCTGGACACTCGCACGTGTCATGTGATTGTGAAACTCCACCATGACACCAAAGAAAGAGTTTGAGATCCCTGTCCTGCTCAACACAGACAACCTGTCTGCTCAGGGGCCTGAAGGATATGTTTGTACTGAGGGGAAAGTTACCAGACGCTGCAGCTTACACAACACAACACACTTCAACTACATTTCCTGTAGTCACTGATTACGTCATTACAAAATGGCGCTGCACGTGCGCAGAACACAATACTGACACACGTCAGGGTACAAACTCGGCCCAATGGGGCGGAGTTGAGTTAGGGTAAAAACAAACGAACAAGGAAGTTTCGGGGCGCTTCCATGTCCTCGCTGTGTCAGGGAAGACACCGGTGCAGTGTAAAGCGGCTGGATTATTGTGTCTCTGTATAGCCGACTTCACAAAACTATATCAACGTGTCTGCACTCGACTTTCGAGCCCCATCTCGTTTATTCTGAAATCCTCCCAACACCTGCCGCTGACTCTGGGCTCCGCCGTAAACGAACCGGACGAGGGAGGAAGAGCCCGCCTCCCTAACAGACCCATAAGACAGAGGAGGAAAACAAAGACTCTTGAATGTCCTCTTCAGCCAACATAGAATAGAAAGACGCGGAAGGATAACACATGGACTTTCTGGAACTCTCTGGAAATAGCAAATACCTGCATCACTTGGGGACTTTCCATTGTTGTACGGGAGTGAGCCATGCATAAACCGCAAAAAAAACTTCACCAAAGTTCATGGTCGGTGTGCGACTGCAAATTCACACGCTGCTGCCAGTTATGACATACTACATTGTTTCGGTCTGAATTTTCGGAAGTTAAGATTTTCGGGTACGACGAAGACGCACACCCCTCCATCGCCACTTTCTCTAACACACCCACCCATCTCTCTGTGCTGTTGTGAAGGGAATAAATAAATGCTTTTAAATATTCATATATTCACCGCAGCGTCAAGTGTCTCTCACATGTGGTCTTCTTCTGAAATGTCTCGTCACAGGAAACTACACGCTGTGTTCTTTACTGACTGGACCACGTAACTCAGGATAACCTGCCCTTTTCATACACAAGGCTCAGAGAGGGAAAGGTGTTGTACCTCAGAACGAAATCCTTAGAAGTAGCTACTTTTGCCTTCTCCAAACAGCAGGAGCGGCTAATGACCGTGTAACCTGATAAACCTGGCATATTTTAGGTGGCACTCCTGTGCTGATGAATGTCAGTGAGAAATAAAAGAATGTCTGAACATTTAGTGGACTATTGTTGGTTGATGTTTTTTCAGCGGATTCACGAGCCCTCGCCCTCGCCTGTCTTCCAAAAGAAAGACGGATATCAGCCCTC
>JAFBJQ010000262.1:0-160161 GCA_016785345.1 Trinectes maculatus
CTTAGTCTGCAGCTTGACTCTTTATATTGCAGGTTTGTAGCCGAATGCGCTGCACTGTTAATTAAAATCAGGTGGCAGCTGGGTGAAGTCAATTACTTCGGGATCCCAGATGAATGTCTGCGTTAAGGCTTCATGTGGCCGGCGGAGCACAGCGGGCAGAAAAAAAAGACATATCCTCAAAGAAAAAAAAAAAGATCTGATATCCTTGGATAAGATATTATATATATATATATATATGTGTGTGTGTGTGTGTGTGTGTGTGTCATTTTGTGCCTGAGTGCTGTGTTGTAAATTGCTTTGAGTCAACCTGCCCTTTAAGTCCCACTTTATAAGCAATTTGCATGAACGCTGGTGCTCGGAAGGAAATGTTTTTTCTGGACTGAAACTGTATAAGAGCATGGAGCTACAAGGTAAATGTTTTTTTTTTCTCTTTTTAATATGAAAAGGGAGAGTATGATGGCAACAAAGCCCTGCTGACTCAGCAGGAATGGGATGGGACTCAGCTCTCCAAGTCTGCACTCAGACTCATCAGAGGTTGAATCATCCAGTCACAAAATGATACCAGCCTTATGGTGGCGCTAGGTGGACGGCGGAAGGTCAAAGGTTAAAGTCTGTGAAACAATCCATTTCAGAGTTGTTGAGATTTTTCTGTCTGAAAGTGTCGACCTAACCAAGCAACAACACAACCACTATTTTTCAAGCCATTACACAATATTGGATAAAACGCCATTGAAGGGGCTTTCATACAGTATGAGGCCCAGCACTGATAAAAGACCTGCAGGAACACATAACAGGGTGCCACTGCATTATGGTCTTTTCTGTAATGTAAACATTTTGAAGAAATCTCTGCGTTTTGATCCGATCTGCAAATAAAACCACCCAACCTCATATCTGTGCCGCTCTCCGCCCGCTGCTCACAGCCGCAGCCACTTGTGGCTCAAAAACCACATTAACCGCCCTCCGACGAACTCTCCGCCCGCGCTTACCGCCAACGACATGATGTATGAAAGTGAAACGGCTTCTCAACAGCCAATCAATCAGCTCCGACTAATGACAGCCAGACTGGGCCAAAGCCCCATTGGCTGATGACGGATGCAGTGTTGTTGCACTGCGGCAGCCGCCAACACAATAACCACCCTTTTTTTGTGGCCGTGCTACAGAGCGAGCGCACAAACCTCATGCCTGTGATGTTGACAAATGGACAGGAGGCGGTGGTGATGAATGCACCCTCGGGGTGGCTCTGTTTAAATACACATTCCTGGAAAGTCGGGAATTAAGTGAGTGACAGTGCCAACCTGCCTTTAACAAATGGAGCCGTCCACTCACTTCTGCCTCAGCATTTCACTGCCAACGCCGAGCTAGTGGCCAACCAGATGAACTTTCGCCTAATGACAACGTCAACATCATCGATACATGCCACGATCTTAAAATTCAATACACTGATGCCTTTTAGCTTAGTTTTGATCACCGCTCCGTGATTACTGGAAACATTATCACAGCCACTGGGTGACGATGATTATGGAGATAAGAGAAATTGCTGTTGTTACGGAGGCATCTTCAATTATAAAATTCTGAGTCAAGATCAAAGACGTCCATGGGATATGAAAATTGTGCTCGGCAAAAGGCTTTCAAAAAAAAACCAGCCTCATATGATAAAGTGACAGATAAAATTGGTAGAACTCAAAAACCCAACCAAGTGGAAGCTCTGAGAAATTGAGCTGAATCTCCTGTGATCAGTCAGACAGGGAGGACGAGGTGAGACGTGAGGGGCTTCTGGTCTGAAAGCCACAGGGAAAGAAAAAAAAAACAAAAAAAATATTTTGGCTCAGATTGAATCTAATTTCTGTTTTCTCCCTCAATTTAATTTGGAGAAGCACAAACCAAAGCCGAGTCGTCGCGAGGCTTTGGGTTTACACAAAGCAAACAGCTGTTTGCTCAAGTGCTCGGGCTGTACCGCGTTTTAATTGAGATATTCAGGGAACTAAAGCGTTAAATCCCCGTTAACACCACTGGATGTGAGCGAGAGGACGCACATTACATGGAAATCTGCCGAGGTTTTTGATGAAGTCTCTTGTCGGAATGCGCCCGGCGCCCAATCAGAACCACGCACCATGTTGTGAGAAAGATCTCAGCGAACATAAAGCTTCAGCCTGTTAAATTTGGATTATTTAAACCAAACAAAGTGCATCTTTGTGTTTTGCTTTCAATGTCGGCTCCCACAAATTAAATGTGCTCTCCATTTGGGTTTGGGCTTATGCAAGCGCACACACACACACACACACACATCCATAAAACGGGTCCCAACACTCCCATTTATGAGGAAAATGAAATAGAATATATATATTTTTTATTTTTTTCTGAGTTACAGCCTGCTCCACTCTTCTAGAACATATCCTGTCACTGCATATGGCCACTGCCATCTATCAGTGTTACATTAATTCCAAAATCAAACCTTACAATGCAGCCAGCCCCCACTGCATCGTATAACCAGGGGAACAGGTGTAATGGGATGTTTCCAAACCAAAAGTTGTTCAGCGTGGTTAAACCCCGTGACGCGTTTTGATTAAATACTCCGAGGTGTCTGTTTCCATGTGGGCTGCGGCGCCATTTCCCGGAATGTAAATTTTGTTTTGGACAAAATCTCCTCCAGTACGTGATGGAAGAAGCGTCCTCCCAAAGTAAGAATAATGTCGGCGAGGTCGCGGATGGATAAGCGATTACTCTGGTGCTGACGCCGAGCAGGACCAAACGTCAGGGATTCAGACCCCCACCAACCCCCGGGTTGTGTTGTACGACTGTGTGCCTCCATTTTTCCACACTTATTTCTCTGGCACATGACAGCAAGCGAGGCAATACTGGAAATATGAAATTGTTTTCACACCTCTGCCTCCTGCTCTCTCCTCTCCCCAACGCTGCTTGTGAAGTCCTTATATAAATACAGCTAAGGCCCATCATCCTGACAGAGATGGGAAGCATCAGGATTGCGGTTTCCCTTATTCCCATACGGCGTACCGCGTTTTGTGCCAGGTGAGACTCATCACCCTTCACTACACTCGGCTTTGAAAAGTCAACAGAGGCAGATCCCGCGTGCACGTCTGCATGTTTCCCCGAGCCGAGGTGATGAGCACGTCTGTGATGGTGAATGGGTTTTCAGGCTTATTAGCATACTCGCTGTGTATAGCGCCATGCTGGAGAGCCAGAGCCAAGCTCAAGGACACAGTTCTCAGAAGCCAATCAGATCCTCCGATATTGCCATCTTGACTTAAAGCGGATCATTTTCAGATGCAAGCGACACATGCACCCGTCAGTTTTTCCACTGAGACACTTCCCATGTGACACCAAGATAAACAGCCTCGAGTGTGAATCCTACACGCGTTTTTATTGTAATGGTTAAAGCTGACTCCTTCAGCTCACTTCTCAAAGCTGCTTCTCTCCCTGAGCTAATAAATGCTAATGACACATTCCTAACAGGTGTCTCCTGGACATCATCTTGTTTTTAAAAGGGCTCAGTTGTCATGACAACGGCTGTCTCTTCGCGCGTTCGGTGGGGACAGTACAGGGTTTGCTTTGTATTGTATTTGCACTTCAAAAACAGACTTGACTGTTGAAGTTCTTATTATAAAACATATCTAAACCTTCATCCCCCATAAAACCCAAAGCAATCAAAGTAGCCTCAACACTCTGTTACATGCAAGTGGATGATGCAAGCAGTGTATCAGTCTTTCAAGGACCAACACTTCCCCGAATAATAGCGCCCTTCCAAACAGCCCTGGCAAACACATTTAGGGCCCCGCTAAAAGGCTGCCATACTGTCACACAATTCAGCAACCGGCAAAAGGACACTTCCTCATACCGAGCCAGACACCATCAAAAGCCTCACGGTGCTGAAATAGATTTTTGCACCACTTAACGGACAGCTCTGACGGTGCACTGGACTCTTTTCACCGAGCCGAGGGAACCTGGAGGGAAAAATACCAACGCGGTGTGCTTTTACCTCCTCTGCAGTAGACGATGGGCATCAAAGTCAAGCAGAAACGACCTTGAACAGACATCGAATGTCACTATGGTCTTGTGATTATTGCAAATTGATGTGGGCGAGGACTTCGCTCTTGTACGACAGACTCACATTATTCCTAATTGCAACGTTGCGGCCGATTTCTCACAAAAGGAGACGGGGACAAAGTGCATGTTTCAATTGACTTTACTGCTTTTCTTTGCTGTGCAATTGCGAGGGTTAGCATCGCAAACTGATTTTTCATCAGATACCGACAAAAAAACAACAATCTGTTGCTGTCTTACACACTGCCTGCTGACAACATACTGAATAGGCTGATGTGACTGGAACTCAAATGTGTCCTTTGTACATGTTCTGTTATTAAAGAACCACATTAGGATCCAACAACATCAGAGCACTGAACCTCTAATAATAATGCAAAATAAAATATAAATATCACGTTGTACAGAAGGTCAGCTTACGTTCTGTAAATAACGGATTATGGCCTTGTGAAGGTCTGTTTAAAAGAGATCACTAATTTTTTTTAATGGGATCTAAAGAGCATCAGAAAACATCACACAAAGCCCAAGCTGCCACTGATGGAGAAATTATATAGAAACATTATCAGCAAATGTATCTCCATTAAAAGTAAAGTTATGCAGTTATTGAGCAGGTCCAATAAATGAGAGCGAAACGAGAGAGAAAAGAAAGGACAACATGACTCGTCTGAATGAACACTCTGTTCTCAATATGATATTAATGGAATAATAATGTTTCCTTTTTTTACCTCTCTGGCAAAAAAAAAAAATCTGTTCCTTTCAGTGAAGTTAAATTGAAGTCTGAAATACATTTGACTACAGAAAAGTGCTACTCAGTTACGCGATGACATTTTGCGGAAAATCAAACTTCCACTCCACCAAAACTAATCATGATTATTGTATCAGGGTCAACACTAATATACAGGGTCACAGGATGATGAAGTACAAAAACTTAATCATCTGCTGCACCACATTATGTTGTTCCTTTATTTCCCCAACACTTTCCTCTAATTGCTTATCCGGCTTTTGAAAAACTGCACCTCGGTGAACAGTTCAGATAAAACTGGAGCTAAAAGCTCGTTTTAACTGTTTCATAACAGATGTTTGCAGCTGGTGACGAGGCCTTTGCAATTAAACACCGCTTTGTTGTGAGGCATCAAAAAACAAGTTTGGAAGCCACTAGGTCTAAGATGCACGTGCGACGTCACTTGGATAATAAATATATTCAAAGACAAAAAAAAAACAACACAAGTTATAATGTGATCAAACATAATACAGAGAAAGCGCAAACAAAGACAACACACAACCCGACTCTTAATTATATGCAACTGGTCCAGCGTAGTGGCATCCTGCTCCATTAAAGGCTTATTCAATAAACAACAACTGCTCGGTTCAGCCGTTTTGCTCCCCGCCACCCCCCCCACCCCGAATGAGAAAGAATAAAACACAGCGACTCCAAATGGAGAAGGCATCTTTATTCCAGACGCATTAAGGTTCTGTGAAGCTCATTTTCCTCAATATGACACACGGTCTTAATGGTTAAAAGTGACCCGTGTTAAACGGTAATGGAATCCCACCTCCCCATGGCCCCCCGAGGTTCGGTGTGCGTGCAGGGGAGGCACAAATTTAAAGTATTACGTTATAAGATGATAATATGCAAAAGCACAGACCGATAGGTTTTGTCCATGAAGTCATCTGTATTAGCCACAGAGACTCGGGCTGAGCTGGAGCTGCCCTCTCAGTCCGTACACCGTGATAAATCACAAGTCGGGAGAACATTTGTCACAGCGGGGCCGCATGTCCTTTGATCGCACTGGGTCTCTCTCCCACTCTCTCACTCACTTCCTCCCTCGCTCGCTTGGTCCCGATCTCCCACCCGCCTCTCATTCCTTCAACCTCCATAGCAGTTTCATTCCTCACAGAAAAGCTTTGTTGTGACTTTGTTGCAGCCGTGCCCTTGGGTTTCTAATGGTGCCAAACAGTGCACGGTGGTGCTCAGATACTGTAGACGTGGTGCTCTGAGGGGGCGCTCTCGCCCTCTCTCTCTCGCCTATGGCCAGAAGAATGCAAGGTTTCTGACACAGGGGAAATGTGAATATAGAAACTTTGCAGACATGGAGCACTAAAGTGGTGTCTCACATATGCATAGTCTGCGTGCCAAGGCTGCAGAGAGACAAATGAAAAGGCATAATACACTGAGTCCTGAAGACGAGGGGGGCTCAGTGATGCCCGGCGAGGGAAACAACTGTAATTGGATCTTCTTTTACAGGCGCTGGTGCCCATATTCTACTTGACAGGTTCCTCTGAGAAGCACAACTAACAAAAGCCACCCTCACCTTGATATACCTCTTGTTATTTCACCTCAAAATAATTCAGCGGCGCAACAAAGCTTCAGGAGAGAGAGAGAGTGAGGTTCTGAATATAAAGGCAGAAAGCGTATTTCTGTCTGCGGCCCCCAACGGCAAGAGTCGAAAACAGCTACGCACTTCAATTTAAACTCAACGAGCTGGTGTGGAGCTTTGACGATGGGATGAATCAGCCCAGATCGCCAGCTGATTTAGGAGGTAATTATAGAGGTAAGTCTTACAGACGCGTGGCTTATACCCACAGAGGGTTCCTTTATACGAGGATGAGGTGAGATGATTTAAAATATTAAAGGTGAGATTGTTAGCAAGGGGATACTTCCCCGAAGACGCCAATAATAGAACTCATTAAAACTCTGAGACGCCAAAGACAGAAGATAAGAAACCGAATATGAAGACGAGTCAAATAACTTTGACGGCCAAGAGTTGTTATAGAAATCACCTCAATGTCAAAAGCCCAATGTCAAAGCAAAACAGCGGTGATGGTGATTTTAATAAGACTTTTCCTGAACGGAGTTGATTATAACGTGTAGGTAGTTAAAAAAAGAAGAAAAAAAAAGGAGCGGAGCACTGAGCGATGTAGATGTCAAACACTGAAAAGTCCTGAACCAAAAGCCTGACAGTTGTTTTGCCACGTTCATGGAGATCTGGGAGAATTCAAGAATCCGGTAAGGAGGGGGAAAAGCAGAATTGCAGTGGGCTGCAAATAAAATAAGAAAATAAAAAAAACAGGTACCATCTCAGAGTAAAGTGGGTATTTTCAGACTAAAAGCACGGAATGGTAGCACAGGGATCTCCAACAGGTCCATGTTTTTCTTTTCACTGAGAACATTGTCTCCAGTTACCTCTGTGTGAGCACTGAAGCAAACGTCTGGTTCCATGGGATCTGGTGTCGTACCCAAGAAAATAAAACCTCGTTGAACAGTGGACGCTTTTTTTTTATAGTAAATAAAACAGAATACAAAAACGCAGTTTGGGAAAACGCAGAACACTTGTTGGCTCCATAAAGGTTGATCACTGCATTGAGAGGGAAATAAGTCTTTACCTTGTTGAACTCTTGTTGAATTTTGTGTGTTATTACTAAATAGAGACGACTCCAGTTGTTGTTTATGATCAAAAATCGCAGGAATAAAACTATTTGGCCAAAGTTTTCCAATCATAGGTCCAATGATGTTCGTTGACAATGTTGACATCAGCGATATTTACAACGGCTCTGGGACAACGCTGTAAGTTCCACTTGAAATGGTCCAAATCATTTTCAGAGAGTTTTTTTTCTGCTGAGCTACAAAACTCATGATAAGAAAAAACAACAACCGGAGAAAAATGATGTGTTATTTTATTTGACAGTAATTCGTGAGACATTTTTCATTCTGAGCAAAAATGAATGACGGGAAATTGCCTCTGTCAAGGCGTGAAAATGAGCTCTGATAGTCTTCATATAAACAAACAAATCTCCAGCGTCAAAGCGGCGAGTCGAGAATACAACGTTTACGAAGGCTTCGCAGCCAAACCTATGACTGAGCCCACGCTGACTCCTGGATAAGGTCTGTGTGAAGCCCCATTTTCTCGGATGGTTAATTGCTGCATAATGAGCTGCTTCGTTTGTGGCAGGAGAAAACACAGCTGAGGCGGTTAAAGGGGAGAGTAACTCTGATGGCCAGGTGCCAGCTCTATCTCCATCTCTGTCTCTCTGGCAACGCTTGTCCTCCTGTTAAGCAACAGACCAACTGTCTGATTGCCTGGGGTGGACGATTTGACCTTCCACTGTTCCCCAGCAAGGGACACAAGCGGCAGAGGGCTTTGTGATTGGCCGGGTGGGGGGTTGGGGGCAACCTCCCAAACTAATTTACTTGAAACTGATTGGTGAGCAAACGCGTTCTGCAACAAATGTGTGTGTCTGGCGGATCGGGCTGCACGGACTGAGAGGTGAATCGGTTAAAGACACAAACACAGTCTGACATCAGGAGGCTGCTGGAAGAATGGAAACTGATAAGAGGAAAAGACGAAGGGGAGAAAAGGCTTTTTTCTCTGGCCTACTATCAGGGTCCTCTACAGAAGGAGAGAGTTCAATTAGGCAAAATGTGTTTGATGGTCTCTTTTTTTTTCCAACTGTCCCTGGAATCCATCCAGAGATTTTCCACCTTTCTGGGTCAATGTGCAGGTGTGAATAAAGCACTTCAGCTAAAAGGGACGGAAAGAAAAAGTCTCAATTAACGATAAAGGTTTTAAATGATGACTCGTGACCTGATGATTACTCGCGGGTCGGATTGTCAACACACTGATGGGCGTTGTTGCTGGTGTGATGCCATCGCAAGCTCGTCTACAAAATGAATATTTTGACGATCGAAACTTTGCTTCTGCCAGTTCTCGGCGTGTGAGTCTGAGATGCGACACAGTGACACAGTGCGGTTCACACGTCACGGTCTGCCAGGTCAGAGCTTTCAGAGGGAGAAAAAGAAATGACGGCCATAACTCAGGAACTAGTATTTGAGTCTAAAATGACACCTTCGGCTGAATTTGGACGTCTCTCCCCTTCATCATCTGAGGATGGCATGTCTGGAAATAACAACGCACAGCAGGTCGCAGTGAGCAAGGTATGCCTCTGGGTGGGGAGGCTGAGCTCAGACTGTCATATCAAAGGGGAAATCACAACAGCGCACGGTCGGCTGATCAAAGTGTCAATGAGGACATGTGAGACTCCCCCGCTTCCTGCTGAGTAGAAATACAAGCTGCTGAAGTGAAGACGTGGGCATCTGGGGAGGATGGATACAGTAAACGCTTTCCAGCCACATTACAGAAGACTGTCTGGGCTTCTTTTCTTTGAGGGCTGAAAGAGATAAAGCTATCCATGTATTTTATTTATCACATGAAGGGATCCGATTTGATGCTGCTGTGATTCTGCCGCTGTGTTTCCATTAAATCATTCTCATACACCGCCGCGCTATCGCCTCCTCTGTTCGGCAAAACGATACGGTCTCCAAACAATGATTGAAATAAAAACTTCCGCGAGTATCTGGTTTTATAGCATCGGGTTCGGCAGTGGGATTAATGTTCAAATAAATCCTGGTTTAATGTCTCACCTGATACCTCGTACTGCGATTCCAAAGGGAGTGCAGATACGCGACTTATTGGGAAAGTTATAAGACGCACCAGCTGTTGCGTCGTGAAATATGCATGGGTGGTTCAATAAAAGGAAAACCAAAACTTGCAAAATGACAACAACGACAGCAAAGTGTCCAGAGAAAACCATTCATATAAATGTGGCAACCATTTATTGGACAAACCAGTTTCTGTCCCCAAGCCTGAAAGACTTCAACACAACAACAACTAGTCATTAATGTAGACGCGAAAATGTACAGCTGTGATACTATCATCATCAGTGAGTCCATATTGCACTGTCATTCAGGGAGGAGGCGTAGAAATGTATTGGTGCCAAAGAGAGATTACATATTGGCCTTGTTGGGAGGCATCGCGCCAATCGAACATATTATACCCTCGATACTGAAGCTGCAGCTGTGCCGGAGGATCAGAGAGGAAACACATCACAAACAGCGGCGGTGGATTAGCTCTCAGATGACGACGGATGTGTCGTGTATAGAGAGAGGAACAACATATATCCTCCGTAGCTCTGTGCAGTAATGAGATGCCATATGTTCGCCAGCAATAAAAAAATCCTCTCGAACGTCTCTCCATCACAGAACCTTCATTTCTGTGGAGACGGCAAGAAAGGAAACATCGGATTCGTCCAATTTGTCTCATCTTTCCTTTCAACAACGAGCCGCTGCTTCCTGTTTTCTGCGGTGGAGCGTCCGGGATCTCGGCAGACGCTCGCCCCACCCCCACCACCCCTCCACTCCAAAAACTTTCCTGATTGGGCCCAATCTGAGGTCACGTCTTATCACCTCCCTGCAGTTTTCATCAACGGGGGCCTACATCTGTCGGCCCCCGCTAATTCTGTTGTTATCTGCAGCGGCACTGTCGGTCAGCAACCGGGACCACACGCCTTCACATGCACACACACACACACGCACAGGCGCTGTCTCACACAGGAGGCTACACTACGCTTCGGCAGTTTGCCAACACGTGAAGCAGATAAGGGGCTCTTATTAAATATACATGAACAGCGGCTGATAGTGGCTGCACCCAGACCCCAAATATTGAAAAGACCCAGAGAACTCATTTTGAACAGTTCAATTAACGATTAATATTATTTACAAGGCTTTATCCCAGTTTTTCCTGGGTTTTGGTAAAGGTAGAGTGGCTCTGCCTGCATCGATAGGCTCCACAGTGTGAATCGATACCAAAGCAGAGCAGAGTATCTGGCGTCCACCGCTGCTGTTTGTTTAAAGTTTTAAAGGACTTTAAAGAAACAACTGAGGAAAATGTCGATTTCTACTGAGATGACGTTTTTTTTTATTTATCATCTGTCTGAAATACAGTTTTCCCCAAAACATGTGCTGTTTGGGTTGATGCCAGCAGCTACTCATTAACTCTAATGATCCATCTGATGTCGGCTGTTTTCTGACAAAATGACAGTTGTTTGAACATATGGAGAAGTGAATGATGGTGTTGAAGCAACTGATATTTTTCTATAAATGTTTTATGCTATTTTTAATGTTTGGTTTTTTTTGTCGTGCCACCGCTTCAAAACCATTTCAACGGACTTCCAACTTTACTTTCAAGCCCACAGGGGATGACAGAGATGCTATTATTAGGTGGTTTTCCATTAATCGAATCTTTTTTTTTTTGGTATTTAAAAAATGCTTCTGCAAAAGTTTCAGAAGTCAGAGGACGATGCATTCGGAGGCACGTGTGTACTGTCAGTCTGAACCAAACCCCACTGCAGTCCAGAAGACGCTGACATGTGTTGGAAGCCTTGACACAATCATGGCGAGTCTCTGGTTTTCAAACCCACAACAAACTGCGCGACATACTTTGCGGTTTTGTTCGGATCAGAACAGGCGCCGAGCTGCTGTTTACCAAAGTCCCCTATCACAGTGTTGGTCCCATCAAAACCACGGTGAAGCAGACGTGTTGGGAAGTTGCCCTCCAACTTTCCACAGCTAGCCTCATTTCCATACAGCAGAGGCCGCGTACCAGACAAATGTGCCATTACACCGCAGAAAGCAGGAGGCCTTGTCATCTAAACCATTATAACATAAATATTTGATTACGACATAAAAGGTCTCTATTGTAAGTCAGCCTGGCCATGCATACAAAGAGGGGGGTTCAGCCTTGGAGCGGCGATGCACCACAGCAGGTTAAACTATTTTAGATAACAATAAAACCAATGTGTTCTTTGGTGCTCATTAAACATTAACAATGCCATTGCTAAATCTTAGAATCTATTCCACCCTGATTACTGCACTGGAGATCCTTGAATTCTGTGCTGGAGCACAAAGCCTAATGAGGGCATAACAGCAGAATGGGGAGGTATTCATCAGATTCTGATGCCCACATTTCGTGCTGCTCCGAGTGTGTGCGTGCATGTGTGTGTGTGTGTGTGCGAATAACAATACAACTCAATATACATCACAGACGTACGTGCGCCCGGCGAAGAAAATTAAATTTCTCGAAATGAACCATGCGGGCATCGACACGCAGTGATCAAAGGTGGATATTGGTAGACGGGCGGGGGAATGAAACTCGCACATCATTATCACAGCGTGTTCACAAAGGATCTCATTAGTGCTTTAACAAAAGGGAGAGAGTGAAAAAAAAAACATGCAAAGGAAATACCACTTTTCACATCCTGGGCGGACTTTTCCAACTCGCTCCCTATTTCCTCATTGATTCTTCACATTCAGCATCATTTCTTAAACTCTCACAAAACTCGCCAACAACATCGTCTGGGGTTGAAAACAAGACTGGACACAATCATTTCATACATCCAGGTGCAAATGTTGACGACTTAGAAACTTGGGTGGTTATCAGATTTTTTGAAGAGAAGATTAAAACGTATTATTTAAAGGGGAAAAAAAGAAAATCCATGTTTGATCGTCATTTTACCCCAAATTGCTGCTAACGTAATCAGCCAGCCAAAAAAAACAGCCAGCCAAAAAAAACAGTGTGGAAAACCACGCAGTGATATCAGCGTGGAGTAAATTGTCTCGAGTGTATCCTCCATCTGCATTTGACAGAAACACACGGTTGGAGATTCACAGTCGGAGCGACTCTCGTCTTCTCCGCTCTCAGCCTGAAGAAGCCCTCTAATGACCTCTAATAAATTTCTCTCTGCAGTGACCAGAGTCTCCAGCTCATGAATAATAAAGGGGGATGGACTGATCCCATTCTTCCCTCAGACGCCCACCTCATTTCCACACTGCAGAATCATCCGAGTCGAGCGCACAAGCCCAACACGTCTCAGACACGCTGAGGTCACCCACAGGAGTAAGTGCATATAAATCAATTTACTTTCAATAAATTAATCGACTTCAGTTCCGGCTTTACAAAATCAAGCAGGTAAGAATTCCGTGGGTAAAACCAGACTGGCGAAAGTCAAATTTATATCATCATCATCAAATTTCATCCCAAAACAAAGATTAAGATTGCTGACATATCCCTTGTGTGTAACAGTTTTCATCTTCTGGCCTTTGTTCAGTGCAACATCGACCAGAGCCACAAGCAGAGGGGATTTAAAATACCATAAAGAAAAAGCACCTTTGGCCGTTCAGCCTCTTCCTATCACCCACCACAGTCCTGGAACAGCACACCATCAATTTCATCTTCTTCTCATCTCGTCCATAATGTTTTACTCTTGTTTTCCTGCCATAACATTTGTCATCGTTGTGAAATCTGAAAACTTTTTGAATATGAATAAAGTTTATTTTTATCATATTATGACCCTGTGTTTAGTTTTTATTTTTTGTTTGCCAAATGTTTTTTTTGTTACTATTTAACTATTTATCTGTGCTCATGTGATTTTTTTTTTTTTTAAACATCATCTTTTAATGTTAATGCCTGGGAACATAATTAGTCCATATGGCTTAATCTGGTGTGGACGAATGTTTCATAATAAAAGCCAATAGATCATAACTGCTTCCTTCCCGGAACACATTTAACATGTGGCATCTGTAGGAAGTGTGATGAAGGTGACTTCATTAGCAAATGAGAATCTATTTTTTGGCAAAAACGTGAGCATCACATTATTCCTGTTGCACGGAGAATTACTGTTATGGAAAAGTACATTATGCTCAGTCATGTGGTGCAGTGGACTTTAGGGCTGATATAATGTATAGTCTCTGTTCAGGATGTTTTGACTTGGATTTCTGACTACGAGCCAACGTTTATGAATTTATTTTATTGCCCTTTCTGCGCCGTTATAGCTCCTTCACCACAGTAATCAATGAGGACAGCTCAGCAGTATGAGCTGTGGTGAGCTCACAGCAGCAATACGCTGGATTTAGTGACTACAATTCGTGGAGAAACCGTCAAATCACATGGTGCATGGGTCTATTATCGACGACTAGACTTTAACTCAAAATGGTCACAGGATAAAAGTCACAGATTCCTTCAGTGGAACCAAGAGTGAACCATTTAATGGCCTTTCTCCTCATTATAGCGCCATCAATACACGCAGACTCATGTCGTATGGGTTGAGTTTCCTAATCTGACCATTTCCTCTGACTGGGGTTGAATATACAGTGTATATAAATACTGGATGAGGCCATAAAGCACCATGTCTGAGTCAGTCATAAATTCTTTGACAGATACCGGCTGAGTTATGGCCGTCTCGTTCAAAGCAGGAGAAAGGACACCTTACAACCCTGCAGCTAAAACCTGATGGATATTTCAGCCATAAGGGGGGGTGATGGACTTTCATTCATTCATTTATGACCCTAACCCATTGACACCTGGCAATAAAATGTGTTTTGGCTGATCCGTGTTTGACAGACAAAAATACAGGCGTGAATACAAAGCAACAGGCGTGAAGGGCGGATGGTGTCGTGATGAGGAATCACATGTGGAGGTTGGTTAGTGATGCAATGCCGCCGTGATGTAAATGCACATCAAACAGGTATGTTGGCAGAAACGCATAATCGTGCAATTGGCCAGCGGGGAGATGCAGCTGCGCAGCTCGAAGCCATTAACCTGTAAGCACAGAGAGCAATCCTATCTCCAGGGCTCGACAAAGGACAATATTCAAGACACAACTGGGCGAGGTGAAGATAAGACCACAAGACGACAGCCTCGAAAGGCAAAAACACATAAAACAGGTCGAGATACAAAAGAATAAACTGGGACAAGTTATATTTTGTATTTAATGCTCGGTGAAAAACTCAAATTGGAAATCGTGTGGTTTGGAATGGCACTTCAGTAAAGCTCGAGGACTTGGCGGAGACGGATTTAACAACGAATATTCACAAATGAAGCAGCACAGGACAAAATATCTCGACTGAGTAAACAAGTGCCTGTCAGAGGGTATTAATAAAACGTTTTGTGGTACACTCCGTGATCCGTTAAACTGATTATCATGTGTAAAATCTGTATAATGCATTCAATGACTAATCAGTGTTTTAATTATACAGTTGCTAATTTTCTGCTGATTGATGTGTCGATTGACTTTTTTTTCTTTTTTTTACAGGAGGTGTTGTTAATTTCAATTTAGTTTTATGGTACACGTTTGCTCCGATTGGTGCAAAGAGACGTTGGGTTTCCCGCTTAGAATAAAAGGTAGAAAAACATGCTGCAGTGGCGTTTGGCATTTTCCACAGATTCACCTCAATCAGACTCCAAATGCCAGCTCCACGGCTACAACAAGATGGAGAGGCTTACGGTGAAAAAGAGCGGAAGAGGGGGGAGGCAGAGGATGTTGGGAGGAATTGATAAATGAGGAAAAAATGTATTGTTCGAGTTTCATGAGCTGAGATAAAAAAAAAAGACAAGACAAGGTACAAGCCAGACTGGTGGGTGTTGTGCAAGAGTCAAATTACTGAGAGCAACCGTGCATAAAATACTGTACATACATCTGGGGAGAAAAACGCTGAAAAACAAGTTAGAATTGCAAATCAGTTTATCTTGGATCATCCACTGAGAACACTGTTTATCTGACAGAATATTAGTCTCTGCACCCTGAAAACACCGTATCTACAGTGTTTCCAGCTACAGTACAACTCAGAGTGCTTCCAAAGTGAGTACGAGTAATATTTCGTGAGATGCAAACACAGTATTCTCGGCCAGGCTCTGCATTCACAAAGAGAAGCTGTTTCTGAAGCAGAGCACGTGTCCTTCAAGAGACAGAGAGGTTGGGCAGGTCCAAGTGTTGACGCTACATTTTTGCATCTTGACTCAGCACGTTTATCTTCCATCTCCGCCACCTCAACCAGGTCCAACTAGTCGAGACAACCTCAAAGTCAACAGTAACGCTGGTTCCCATGATCCAAAGTCAAATATAAAGTCGGGAACGAGACAAAAAAGAGGAACATGGTGCTAACTTTTGATTGGCAGCATGGACCTGACGGGAAGGTCAACCAGAGCGAAAACAAACTTAGAGGTTAAGCAACATTGGGAATGTTTTCAATACTGAAACTATGTAGGACTTAAAGTGGATTTTGGTACGGGAAAAAAAAAAACCTGTTAGATTAAAACACGACAAGGTGAAAGAAAACCAACAATTTCTCCACTGTAAGCGCAGTAATGTAGTTCTTGACTGACACAGATTGGCTGCTGTGAGGACTGAACTACTAACCTTCTCTGCTATGGGACGGTGCATCTAATCACACGGCCACCCCGATGCCCTACACAGATAACTGCACCAGCGCCATCTCTCATGAAGCGAGCTGACACCTTCAAGGCTGCAGAAATGATGATAGAGGACGGACCCACCGGACAGAATCAGCGTTCCTGCTTGACTTTCTCCAGGAAACACTGACAAGAGACCCACTCCAGACTAAACAACGTAAACAACATTGACTTTTTACTGGTTTGGCGTTATTTTGGGAATAGCCTGCTTCAACAACAAAAATCAGTAAACGTGGAAAATGAAACTCGGACGACCCTGGAACGACTTGCACGTTGCGGCTTTGAATATTATGGGAGAAAACAGCAGATTGTCTGTAGGAAGCGTCTGCGAAATCACCTTTGGCAGGGAGAACAGGGAAGCAGCGGGGCGATGTGGAGAACAACAACTGCTGTAAGGGAAGAAGCAGGAGGAACTCGACTGAATCTGAAACGACTTTGCTGACTTTATGAACTGAAAAAGAAAAAAAGAAAAACTGAGGCTCAGCAAGAGATGAAATTCCTCTCGAGATGAAAACCTCGAATTACAAACACCTCAGGGAGCTGATAGAGGATCTGACGGCAGAGGACAGGACTCGTCTAATCACTGACTGTTGCAGCCTCTGGTTGCACAGATGATCACAGCAGGGGGGGTTAACGTGCGATGATAAGAAAAGGATGTCGCTGTAAATTGGTTGAGAAGGGTGGAGGAGTTGTAGCTTTGAACATCGGAGGCAAATTGAAGCCGTAACCAGTGATGAGTGATTTTCCAGTCTTGACAGGACGTAATCGTCAACAGTCCAGTCTCTTCATGGTTGATGGATTGGACTCGTGAAATAATGTCAGAAGACAAAAAAAAAAAACTCAAATGAATTGGGTTGATTTATTTGGTTTAAATCAAATAAACCTCTGAGGCCAAGGACTTTTCATCACTGCGTCAGAAAACACGCAGGTGTTTGTGAGGTCGGTGGCGTCCTTCAGATAAAGTCAAAATAAACACCCTCTTCAGAATTGGAAATTGCAGGAATGTTAACGGTGCACGTCAGACGTGTGCTGAAGGGGTTCGAGCTGGAGAGCAGAGCCCGGCGTCGGCGGAGACCTGCACAGATTGACAATCAGCCGAGTGGAGTCGAGTGGGGTGGAGCACTACATGGAGAAGATCAAATAGTGGCGAGTAAAGGTCGACGGTATGAGCTCTGCAGGGTTTAGTCTGTGCACACATGATGAGTGACACAGATTAAAGTGGGGGTGGGGGGTGGGGGTACTGGGTGTCAGAAGATGGGGAGATTGATGTTGTCTGGAAGAAAAAGACAACAAGGGGAGATGATGGGGATCGAGACGCCCTCCTGACTGATGAGCCTCCCGGTGGAGCTGCCTGGACCTCATGCATCTGTATTCACCGCGCCGCTTCCAGCAGATCCTGCCTTTACCCTTTTTAGAGCCATCGTCCTCGGGGAACGTGATATTGACTCAGCTGGAGCAGGTGCTCTGAGCCGCCTCGGCAGCATTTTGGTCCTAACTCCAGAAAGCATGGAGTTTCATTAGGTCCTCGCCCCTCCTGGGGTAACCTTTAAAGAACCGGACAAACTTTAAGACAAGCGTCTCTGTTCGGGGGCCGAGCTCGATCTGAGGGATACGTTTTCTTTTTCGTCAAAGCGACTGGAGGTCTGTGTCGTCTTCCAGGCTGGTTAGACTGAAACGCTGGGAGCGATAAGGACAAGTCTTTATCAGCGTGATGGGACAGAGGGGAAAACGTAACGGGACTTTGAGGATATTTAAGGACGCTGTAATGCGGTGGTGGTGGGGGGGGGGGGGGGGGGTGCCATTATCAGTACTACAGACGTTAACCTTTATGCTAATGAGCAGTGAGTATAATCAGCCTATGACAGTTTACACTGAGCCACTCCACTGTTTAACAGTGACATTCACAGCAGCTGTTCAGGCCCAAGAGGAGAGGAGTTGTTTTAAGTTGCAGCAGCTCCCTGCAGGGCAGCGACTCCACGTTCAATCACAAGGCTCTTTATCCGTGATGCAATCTATCTGTCTCTCACATGCAAAATGTATTTCATGCCCAGACTCCAGCTCCACACACACACACACACACACACACACACACAAAATGACAGAAGCTCATTTCCATCACTTCATATCAAGCTCACCCTCCAGAATCTCTTAGCCGACTCCACCCGGGAGCGTTTCCGCGGAAGGCCCAGTATCGTCCCCATCTGAGGTTCGAACATCATCATGAAGTCCGTGGTGGCTATTTAGCTTCTCCTGTCTGCTGTGCTATCGGTGCCGGGAGGCTACAGCCACTCCGCCAACAAGCCGCTGTCTGCTTCCGCAGCCCGCCGGCCTCCCCCATTTATGAAGTAGCTGCCACACCCAGAGCCATTACACTGTGTACTTCCCAGCAAGTGCACGAAAACAAAAACAGAGCGCCAGTCCCTCTGTCTCCAAACGCCGCCTCATGGCCCACACATTAACAGGCCCTAATGGAGGCCGGAGACAGCCACGGCCAAGATTAGCTTTCACTTTGTGCTCCGGGGAAAACCAGCGCCAGGAGAGTCCCCCATAAACATCACGGCACCGCCGCTTAACCTTATCGGCCCGGCGTCACAATTAGACGCCTCAAACTGACAAACGAGAGAAGTTTGGTGAAAACGATGCAGTGGGAGAGCGGCGGGGTGACCGGGGGGGTAATTCAACACCTCCATATGAGATGCCACAGAGGGAACAATCAGTGCTAAACTGTTTATTCAGCCATTAGAGCTGCAGCGTGGCGGGGCGCACTGTCAGGGAAGTGGCTGATGGGAGATCACAGGTCTGCAGTTGGGAGCGTGGGCGAGTGCGGAGTGGCAGCACTGACGGCGTGCAGCTGTGGGGAGTGAGACACAGCATCACGCGTTCTCCTTTCCCTCTGCTTCTGCCTTTTTCATGATCCCGCCAACCACTGCTGGAGCCGAGCTGCCGTGCAAAAATATAGAAGGTACAAGGACGCAAACACAAACAAGCAGTAGCTGCAAACACATTTTAATATATCTGTCAAACAAAAAAACAAAACACTCACCCACATCACCTACACAATAGATCACATCAACATGGAAGCAAGATTTTCAGTATTAAATCTTGTTTTTCCTTCTGCACGCACAAGACACACAACGAATCTCTCCCAATGACAGAGCCAATAAAATATGACTAATCTTTTTTTGATGCCCACTGCAATCATCGCACAATTGCACACACGCCTGTAAGAGATGAGGCTCTTAACATTTTCTATGAGCCTGTGTCTGTGTGTGTGTGTGTGTGTGGGTGTGTGTTCAGGGATGAGGCACCATATGTGTGTGCATATGAGTAAAAGTGCGTGGGTGTGTGCACAAACACATATATTTGTAAGTGCTTGATCACGGTTAACAATGACAACCTCCTGCGCTTTGATTTGTGTTAGACGCACAAATGTTCTAAACCTTGTTGGTCCATTCTGTGCGGGACGCAACATGACGTGTCGACGCGGCGTGGGTTTCTACTTGGATTTTGAATATTTCAGCATCGGCTTCTCTGGCCTGGAGGCTGCTCCTGCAAACAACAAAACACACTACGCGCACAAATGTGTTTGCTGTTGTTAAGAGGGTTGTGTGTAATTAATGCAGACTGATTACTGTGTGTCGTCTATGACGCACAGACGGTCACAGTCAAGGGGAGTGAAAACATGGCCTCCTCCAACAGCGTCTCTTCAAACCATGGAAAACATGGTCCTCGCAGATAAAAGAAAAACAAAAAGGAACTTTGGTTGTTATGACGAACCGCGGCAACAACATCCCATAATCGACAATATGCTGCGCGTTAACTGACTCAGTCAGGATTACAACCCGGAAGCCAAAGCTTTACACACAGTTTACACAGCGACATGTTTAAACTGTGTGTATGCATATGTGTATGCATATGTGTATGCATATGTGTATGCATATGTGTATGCATATGTGTATGTGTATGTGTATGTGTATGTGTATGCATATATGTATGTGTATGTGTATGTGTATGTGTATGTGTATGTGTATGTGTATGCATATGCGTATGCGTATGTGTATGTGTATGCGTATGTGTATGTGTATGTGTATGTGTATGTGTATGTGTATGTGTATGTGTTTTTTTCCCCTCTCTCATGTCACTGTCACATACAAACAAAAAAAAAAAGCATGGAGAGGTTTTCACCTGGGTAAAAGGTGCAATTATACAAATCTGCAGTTTCATTTTCAGTCAATTCCAATGGATTCCCCATCCATTCCAACTTCAGTCCAACTTCAGTCCAACTTCAGCCAACAGACACTATGAGACTATCTCAACACCACTCCAGCTTTTATGATAACTGAAACTTCTTTCTGCTTCATTACTGTAAGTGGGAGGTATATATTTATATATATTTATATTTTATATATATTCTTCCCCCTTTCAGAAGTTAAGGTCTGGGATTTGTGTAAACTGGCTCATGTATTACGCACAACCTGAATAAGTGGAAGGTACAGGTTGTAGGATACAGTGCTATTTGTAATGTTGTGTTGTATTTTTGGGGGGAGGGGTGGGGATAATGTTGCGTAGCGGCCATATTCATTCCATCTACAATATCTCGACTCACACCAACACATAAAACTTGATTGACTTTGAAATAAAGTTATTGCTTGAGTAAGTCAAAAAACAGATTTTTTTTTTTTTTTTAGTTTTCTGAAAGTTTGCCTGAAACTAAAGTGCACATTCAGCACATATTCGCTGCTGCAGAAGCCCTCTCTGTCTCCTCCACTCTGACACACAGGACAATACAGTATTTATCTGGAGTGTGTGTATAATTCAGGCCGATGCTGCGTGGCCTTCACCGGCCAGAGCGCGCCTGACAAACAGTGACAGATAAACCAGAGGGCTGCGCCGTGCAGCCGCCGTGCAGCCGCCGCGCGCCTGACAGCCGCTGAAATGGATTACTAATGGATGCAACCGAGCAAAAGAGACAAACTACCGCTGCGGGGGGAGAGGGGGGGGCAGGTGTTGCTACCTGTGTGTTTGACAAGGAAAGAGTGAGGACGAGGAAACCAACAGGAAACTGTAAGAGCGTGACACTTGGCGTTAACAGTGGAGTGGAGTTTTTTTTTTCCTTCATCCTGGTAGATGGAGGCTGAAAACACGTCGGTGCTCCCGAGGCGTCGGCGCCACGGCGAGCTCGGAAAGTGTCATCGGCGTCTGGCCTGCACTTTATTTCCTGTCGCGTCACAGCTGACGAGGAAGCCGCATCCTCGGGGCCAAACAGAGATTCACATATGAAAGATGACGCACTGGGAGTGTGTGCTGGAGAATTGTCTGTGCACACACACACACACACACACACACACACACACATATGTGCCTCCACACCCCTGTGCGTTTCACACTGTGTTGCATTACAGATTGTGCTGACACGAGCCAAGTGGCCGTCACATGGGAGCGTCGGTCGTGTAACCATCTCACTCCTGTGGACTCAAATAGCATAAAGCTCATTTACAACTCCTGGCTCCCCTGGTCCCCCCGGTGCCTCTGGTACCACACAGAGAGGACGCATTTGCCAGTTAATAACTGTCTCGTTTGTAGGCCTCACGTCCTCCATGGCACCATGATTTAAAGCCATAGTTCTCCAACAAACGACCTTCTCACTGCACGACATCACTTTTTGTCTCTCATTTGCATGGGAGTAAAAAAAAAAACTGAACACTGGTCTGGAGTCAGGTTAAACGGTTTTAGTAGGATTAAACCTACAAACAACATTTTTTTTAAATTAACATAAAAAAAACAAATTATTATTTTTTTTTATTTTCCTGGAGAAGCAATCTGTCAAAACAAGCCGCCTGTTCATGTAGATATATATTTTCATCATGAGCCAAATAAAAGCGTCTCGCCGCTGCTTTTCACCATAAATCACACGCTATCTTCTCCTCCTCGTTCTTTCCACAAACACAATCTCACAGTCCCTTTCAGGAAAATGAACCCGGCCCACAGTACTGTCTACCATCCCTCCAAATGATGTTCCATTTCTATTGTTCTAATAAAGTTCTGTTTCCAGGCGGCTCCGGCTCCGAGCGCATTCGCTCCACGGCTGCAGAGGAACAATATTCTCAGGTTGGAAACGTAATGAAATTATTATTTTTTTTTCCTGCACTGACTTCGGTTTATATCGGAGAGTAATTCGTCACACGTGTACAAGGAGGTGCATTTATCGTCAGCCCACTCACGGCCACACGGCGTCCCGTAACAGCCGCATGGATTCAAAACAAAGAGAAGGAGCGGACAATGTGTGTCCTTGTTTTCCTTTTGCCTTGTGTGTGTACGTGCCGACATGAGTTATGTGCACGTGGGGGGGGGGGGGGGGTTACAGGGGGGAACAGATGTTCTCTAGGGGGGGGGGGGGGGGGGTTTACAGGGAGGAACAGATGTTCTCTATATGTGAGAGGAGTGGGGAGGTCGTCGTATTAAAAGCTGGTTCAAAGGCGGTGAACATTGTGCAGGGATGAAACATGGGGCAAGAAACAAAACAAAAAAAAAATCAATTTTTATGAAGAGCCTATATAATCTTGATCTATGACTCGGAAAGACGAAAATAATATCACATCATTGTTTCTCCATTGAGTTGTTGGCTGTGTGCGTCTCAGTGAGCAGTGTTTGATGAACCGCTTCATCACACAGGTTGGACATTCATTAAAAACCTAAAGGCACAGTCCACTCAAAAACCAAAAACAAGGCGCAGATGAAGCCAATTTAGCCAATTGCCAGAATTCGTCTGTTGGACAACAGAATAGACGTCGAGGAAGGACACTGCTTCAACATGAGCTCACACTCTCCCGTCATCCAACTTTAAAAAGGTCAAAGTCAACAATATCCATATCAGTTATAAAGTAGCATCTGTATACTCACGCACCAAACCAAGATAAGACCCAGACCCGAACCCGAACCCGAACCCGAACCTGAACCCAAACCCACGGCTGGACGTCTGTCAGCATAACTGTGAACTCAATGTTGCAGCGCCACATTAAACATGGACACCGTGCTCTGTGCAACTCATTCCAGCAGAGATACAGAGACGTCTGGGCCCGGACCGCGCAGCCGTGACCGAGCGCAGCCTGGTGTCAGGGACGAAAGACAAGGTCGCTGATGTAGAGTTTCGCTTCAACAGGCCGAGAGCGCTCAACGCGACACAAGGTCGCGAGGGGCGGAAGACGAGGAGAGAGAGAAAAGAAAGGAAATAGACCGGAGGAGGAATGATGTGAGGGGGTGGGGGGGGGCTCTGGTTCATTGAGGGAAAGCGAGACGCACTGAGTTTATACACAACAGATCGAGGTTTGTAACAAATGACGCAGATGGTTATTATGCTAGCTCTGTTATTTGTGCAGATTGAGAGACGCTGCTGTAAATATCCCACTGAATGATTGTGTTATTATTTCTGACCTAAAGTGGAAAATTACCACCGGGGCTGCTGCCTTTGTTACCATCAGCCGTACGAGCAACGTGTAATCAGGCTCTGAAGCCGTCCTGAGAAGCATTAGGGGAGGAGCCACATTAGCCGGAGCCGACGAGGCTATGATGAAAACCATGATTATCAGTGTTCTTCAGATAAACGATCAGAAAAGGGACATTTACACCAGAAATCTGAATCATGATCAATTGTGTTGATTGTCGCCATCCATGTTTTTTTTTCCCCTCAACAGCTGCACAAACACCCTGAACCCTCGAAATCCTTCCCCCGTAACCATCTTAGCATTTTTGTTTCCTCAGACGCCGCGGCATTAATAATGCACAATCACACTTCTCACTCCGTCACAGGCGAAAACAACACTGTCATGTTCGAGTCGGAGAAACCCGACAATCAGAGTCCTGCCGTTTCCTATTCCGAACACACCTCTGAACTGGCGCCCTGCTACATCTCTACATCAAACGACGACATGTCGGTGCACAGCTGAGGTTTCGGTCGAACTGGGAGAGCAAAGTTTGGAAGACATAAAACAAAGTGGAAAACACACACACATATATATATATATATATATTTCTGTGTGTTGTTGTGCGCTGATGCTGTGAACGTGTCGTTTCTGAGCAAGAATAATAATAACAGTAGTTTTAAGGGCTGAATTAAACGCACAATTTGCAACGTCATTACCCGATAAAGAACAATCTAAATATTTAAGTTGACATTAAAAGCAGGCTATTACCTCCCCCCACCAGCGGAGGCAGGATGAGAGGATGGAAACGACGTGGAGTGGTCTGGTGTCTGACAACACTGTTGTTACTCTGATCCGCAAGTGGACTAAACGCACACTCAGGTGCATTCTGGGAACATGCAGCTGCCAGCTGCCCATCAACCTGTCTCACTTCACGTCATGTGACACACTATGAATGATTCAAACCATTTCCCAGAACGTATTAGGAAAGTAAAGTAAAAGTACACAATCAGGCTCTGAAGCCATCCTGAGAAGCATTAGGGGAGGAGCCACATTAGCAGGAGCCGACGAGGCTATGATGAAAACCATGATTATCAGTGTTCTTCAGATAAACGATCAGAAAAGGGACATTTACACCAGAAATCTGAATCATGATAAATTGTGTTGATTGTCGCCATCCATGTTTTTTTTTCCCCTCAACAGCTGCACAAACACCCCGAGCCCTCGAAATCCTGCCCCCGTAACCATCTTAGCATTTTTGTTTCCTCAGACGCCGCGGCATTAATAATGCACAATCACACTCCTCACTCCGTCACAGGCGAAAACAACACTGTCATGTTCGAGTCGGAGAAACCCGACAATCAGAGTCCTGCCGTTTCCTATTCCGAACACACCTCTGAACTGGCGCCCTGCTACATCTCTACATCAAACCACGACATGTCGGTGCACAGCTGAGGTTGCGGTCGAACTGGGAGAGCAAAGTTTGGAAGACATAAAACAAAGTGGAAAACACACACACATATATATATATATATATATTTCTGTGTGTTGTTGTGCGCTGATGCTGTGAACGTGTCGTTTCTGAGCAAGAATAATAATAACAGTAGTTTTAAGGGCTGAATTAAACGCACAATTTGCAACGTCATTACCTGATAGAGAACAGTCTAAATATTTAAGTTGACATTAAAAGCAGGCTATTACCTCCCCCCACCAGCGGAGGCAGGATGAGAGGATGGAAAGGACGTGGAGTGGTCTGGTGTCTGACAACACTGTTGTTACTCTGATCCGCAAGTGGACTAAACGCACACTCAGGTGCATTCTGGGAACATGCAGCTGCCAGCTGCCCATCAACCTGTCTCACTTCACGTCATGTGACACACTATGAATGATTCAAACCATTTCCCAGAACGTATTAGGAAAGTAAAGTAAAAGTACACAACATTTGCACAATACTTACGTTTGTTAATGCAACTCGCTACTCACTGTCCTCTCAGGTTTAACGTTTCAGTCGCCTCAAAGCTGCACATTGCACAATGCAAATTTTCCACCGCTTGTTTGTTCTTGTTGTCGTTCTGAGTCTGTGCACGTCGAGTGCAGTGTTGTTGTTGCTGTTGTTGTTTTTTCCTCCACGCGCACCAGCGCCAAATTGATTCTAATGCGTGTGGACTTGATGTGCTCTCACACTCGGAGGTTTGCGTTGTGCATTTTTAGCCTGGCGCTGGAGCATCACGGCTCCCATAATGATCCAACCCTGTGTGTTTTCACTGGGATCAATCACTAAACACACACAGCAAATACACAAACACATATTAGGAGTAAACACTATAAGAGGACGAGTGTAGTTTGCTTTTCGTCCTTAATAAACCCAGACCATAAACCCTGTCAGTGTCAGTGTGCAGGGGTTTTACAGCTGAACCAATGATCACAGGGCTGCGAGTCAGGTGATGTGGTGACCTCCATCCAGCTGGAGCCATCAGGCCTGTGCAGACTCTGTTGTCTCTGAGACACACAATTCATCTTTTATTATATAATACACTATTCAATTATCCACCTCTGGTTTTGATCAAGCGTTATTCTCTGTTGGCCCATTTTGCCTTCAAGGCAAATGCTTTATCTTTCCTATCCCCACCCCCACTCCCACCCCCACCAACACCCCCACTCTCCTCCACCCCCCACGTCCCTGTACCTTCCTTTCATCATCCCTCATCCTCTGTTTCATTGATTTAACCTCACTTTGTATGCCTGGTCTCCAGCCTCCACAGCTACTGTATGTGCTGCTGCAGAAATGAAACACCCCACTCAGACAGGAACAGGACAGCCCCTAGTGGCCAGTCACGGGCACTTCAAGTGAAGCTTTCACCTCCCAGAGCCTGACATGTCAGTGTAACTGGCTGATAATTAGCAAGTAAGCAGCATAGTTACCATTTAAATGTTGTCATATGTGCAGTTACATATAAGAAGTCTGAGAGAGATCAGCCTCATATCACGAAACAGACAAAGAATTAAAAAAAAAAACAGGACTTGCACGCAAGAACCACATCTGCAAACCCAATGCGAACCTGCAGGGGTCGACGTTAAAGTGCAGTTGGCCTCGTTTGCGATTCTCCCCGACGTCTCACCTCTCGTGTGAGACGTCTCCCCCACTTTGCTTTGAAGAACCGTTTTGGATGAGAGGTGAAACGGCCGTCAAGAAACCTTGAGCCAGTCCAGTTGCCTGCATCATAAACAATTTAGAAACATGTCATGACCCCGCGTGATTGAGGATCTTCTCAGACGGACTTCAGAAGTACGAACATGCCCCACAGCAAACCAAAGAAGAAAAAAAAACTTTTCAAACTCATGAATGAGGCCGAGTTGACACCAATAGGGGGATTTGGGGCTAATAAACATCGACCTAATTGCATCGTAAAACAGCCGACTACACCCGTGTTCAGGCGAGTCTGGCTCCCAGCATCCGTCACACTTCCATCTAAATCACACGCTTGTTGTTTAGATGGGGGGGAGGGGGGGTGCAGGCGAGTTATTTCCCTTCTCTCCCCGTTTCCTCCCTAATCTGAGAAACGCCGCACCCAGTCATAAATAATGACTAAATCAGCTCTGACCCATAAAAGTGAAATGCAGTGTGGTGTCCCCTGCTTGTGTGTTTGTGTGCCAAAGAAGAAAAAAAAACTTTTCAAACTCATGAATGAGGCCGAGTTGACACCAATAGGGGGATTTGGGGCTAATAAACATCGACCTAATTGCATCGTAAAACAGCCGACTACACCCGTGTTCAGGCGAGTCTGGCTCCCAGCATCCGTCACACTTCCATCTAAATCACACGCTTGTTGTTTAGATGGGGGGGAGGGGGGGTGCAGGCGAGTTATTTCCCTTCTCTCCCCGTTTCCTCCCTAATCTGAGAAACGCCGCACCCAGTCATAAATAATGACTAAATCAGCTCTGCGCTTTTCTGACCCATAAAAGTGAAATGCAGTGTGGTGTCCCCTGCTTGTGTGTTTGTGTGTTTGTGTGTGCATTTGTGTACAACTATGTGCATGTGTCAGAGAGATGGATGGGGAGGGGGCTCGGCTTAGAACCCAGCAGAGGAGCCTTTTGGTGGCTGCCTCCCGCCCTCCTCTGTTGGCTGCCTCGCCGCACGCTGAAAGCGCCTTGTGAAGAGGCCGGATATGAATTCATTTTATGCCGAGATGAAGTTATTAATGCCCGCCATCTGTTATCGTCAGCGAGCTGCCCGGCCAGCAGCGGCAAACACAAAGAGGCGGTTGGCGAGCCACGTCTGCGGTGACAAACATGACGCCGGCGTGCTGTTGATGAACAGGCCCTTTTGCCAGTTATATACCTATAACCTACATTTAATCCTCCGTTTCCGCAAAGCGCTGGTTCCACACGGAGAGATATCAAATGTCAGAGAGATAAAAGAGCAAAGAAATATTGTTTTAGTCAAACGTTGTTATTATTTTTCACAAATCCCTTAAGCCAGTTGCTACTGTACAGAGATTTAGAGGGAAAGCAAAAGGAATAACAATAAAGTGTTGCCTTATTATTATTCTGCAGTGCTCTGCCATACATTATACATACACACACACACACACACACATCTTAATATTTATAGAACTACTTTAACACCAGCCCATTAACATCACCTTCAGCCACTACTCCAGCTAATCATGTGACCTCCCTCTGCCTACATGATTGGCTTTTTGCAGGAAAATGCCAGGTTACACACACACACACACACACACACACACACACACACACACACCCCCGCCCGCCCCTTTAATGTGTACCCGATTTGGTAAGCAAGTGCTTCCAGGTGATAAATAAACCATGGTGCTGATTTACACCCTGATGGCTGCACAGTTCATCGCTGGGCAAAACGTTGGACATGTGAGCGTGTCGTGTTTGATCAACGTGACGCGTCGGAGGGTCCGGTTCGTGGAGGAGGAATTAGCTAGAGGAGGAAATGCAGCCAGAGGTCAAAGCAGCTTGTCGCCGTGGATTTGCATTTTGACAGTAATCAAGTGACGGATGGAAACGAGAGGAAACAATCGCGTTTGCCTCATTTGGGTCGGACGTGTCTCCATGCCAGTTTTCCCCCTTTGGTCCTCATTCCTTCATTAAGAGATGCTGCAGGAATCTGAGAGACACACACACACACACAACCACACACACACCAGTCTCCAGAGTGTGGACAAATGACTCTATTCTCCACATTATTCATCACTCACTTGCTATTTACTAATCAGCACCAGATAGAGGGAAACCTGGCGAAAGCTCTTTCTGTAAATCAGACTGAATTAAGGGAAGTAGCAGTTCATTATCCCTCACTAATTAAGACCAGTTCCCCGGGAGCAGAAAACAAACAGCGGCTTCCCATCGCACGTCTGAAGCTCGTAACATGAACCCTTCACTTTACTCTGTAACCACAAACCCACAAGCAGAAACACTGACGCACACTATAAAATATAACATTTGCTATGGTGTCAAAAAGCCTGAGAGCATTTTTTCCACGAATGGAGCAATGGTGTCTGAAAATGTCCTCTGTTAGTATAAATGCATACACCTATATATAGTTAGTTATACTACTACAACTTTAAATCTTGTGTTCTAAGTACAATGCACCTTGACATAAACAAGTCGCCATGCCCACACGTGCTAATGCTCCTGCTAAACGTTAAATACAGCACTTCATTATATGGATCACTCAACACTGAGGAATTAATTAGTAAGCGGTGCCATTGTTGGCAGTTTATCACCACATTTAACAAATGTGATATAAATAAAGGAGTTTAAGTACTATAAGAATATCATTACTATAAGAATGGAGCCATCACTGCGCTGTCTTCTGAGTGCAATGAAAAAACAGTGTGAATAAATAAATAAATGATAAGCACAGGAGAGAATAATGTAGAGCTGAATTTTATTTGCCCAGTGAGGAGAGGAATTATTCCCTTGACTTCATCAGAACTCTATAATATCTTATGGTAAAACCTCCATACCTGCTGACAAAGGCAAAATAAAGTCTTTAAAAGCAGATTTCACTATATGCTATCTATTTATTGGTTTCTTTTCACTGTTTTTCATCATTATTATTATTCGTGTTATCATAGAACCTGAGTCTGATACTGGCAGCTTATTAAAAGTTCATTCCAGGCCGTGGATGTCTCATAATCCGTAACCAGAAAAATATCCCTTTGTCTCGGAGTACATTTTAGAGTACATTTTGTGTGTGTGAGAGTGTGTGCGTGTGTGCATGTGTGTTTGTCAGAGAGATAAAACTAAAAGGGAGACACACTGTGTGTGCATTAATGTGCGGCTGTGGATTTAGCCCCCACCCCCCGACCCTCCTCATCCTTCTTAATGCAAAATGCAGGGGAAAAGCCATTAGACCACAGAATAAACCAGATGAGTTGAGAGTGTGTTAAAAAAAAGAAAGTAAAACAGTGGGGATACGTGACACCACACACACCTACACACACACACACACACACAGCTCCATGTGCGTAAAGGGTTTGAATCTGAGCCATACATCTCCTGAGTCTCATTATGATTGTGTTGATGGCACCAGGCGAAACAGAGATGTTTGCTCTTGTAATGGGGTCTGCCGAGAAAAACAGAATCAACCACAGGGACGACGCTTCGATGGCCAAAGTAAGAATCCATTTCTGCTGTTTTTCATCTCCCTTTTAGAGGATATCTAATTAACGAGGCTGAAATGTGAGACGGCACAAACTTTTTTTTTATACTAAAGCGAAGTTGCTGCAGAGAGCAGAGACGTGAGACACAAACCAAAAAGCTTTACATAACATCACTATCGAGACAGATCTGGACTAAAGGAGGGAGAAAGACGAAACAATGCTATCTGTATAAAACTCCTTAAATTTCCATCGGACTGTGAAAGTCAGCAGATGAAACAGCCGTGGAACTTAATTCACCAGCCACAGATGAAACCCAGTGGCAGGATTAGATGCAGATAACACCGGCTTGTAGAATGGAACAAAACAACAACAACAAAAAAGAGGTTTGATTAGATAGTAATGAGTTGTTCCACCAGCCAGGAATCAACATCAGAGAGGATTTTGAAACAAAGATCACTATCAAATGTATTGACAAAAAAGGATTTAGCAGCCAATGGAGAATAAGTCAAGCTCATGCCAAACAAAAGCAATAATGAGCTGTTTTAAATGCATCGTCTATTTAAAAAAGGACTAATTCCACTATCTGGAATCTGGTTTGTCGAACAAACAACCGATCACTCACCTATTATACAGCTGGAGGTACAAACTACACAATCTGATGTAATAATAATATTGTACTATTGAGTGTCTCCACAGGTGCTTCTCAGCTGTTTCACTGATGTAACTTTTCTGCGCTTAGAGGGGTTAAATTATCTAGAACTTTATACTGAAGGTCAAAGGTCAAAAAAGGTTAAAAAAAATATGCATCAATTATGTAATTTATGCCTTAAAATTCAATTAACCCTTAAATTTATATGAAAAATATAACTCCACCTCAGCCAATACGCGTGTACGCATGTGTTGACGTTTACACATCAGTGATGTGGTAAATTAGCTCGGGTCCATTCTGCTGATGATATGATATCAAAACTTTTCCTTCACTAAGACTTTGATTTGTTGTGGAGTAATTTTGTCCGGACACTACTTCCAGCAGTGACACAGGGAACTGTGTCGGTTGCGTAGCAGAGTCACACAGTCACCCAGTCGATACCTGGCACAGCAAAGCTCTCCATCAATGCGTCCTTGAGCGGGACATTAGATTTCAGCCTGCTCGCTCACTTTCTCTGCTCCTGTACAGTATAAATATCAGATGTGATTATGATCTACAGAGGAAAAACCACACACGGCAGAACAAAACGGCAGCAAGGGAGACGGAGGGGAAAAGGTGTTGAGACGGTAACATTTAATGTGTTAAACTCGTACTGTTATCCTGGAGAACACGCAGTGAGTACAATGTGTAGTGAACCCGAAATCTTCAACAGTACAAGCAAGCACCAACCTCCTACGTACACGATATAATGACAGAAAACCACGGTCGATTAAGCTTTTGCTGCAAAAATAAATACAAATGCTGCTACTTAAAGAAAATGTATTGTCATAAAACCCTGCTAATTTTCCCTTTTGTTGCTCAAACAGCTATAATGACAGATTACATGCTGCCTGAGGAAGGAGGAAAGGGTGGATACAACAGTGAAGCAGAAAAGCGGCGCTGTGGAGGGAGGGAGGTCGGTCGTTGAGCTCTTTAGCCCAGTGGGCTCTAGTTCTCATCTACACAGTGTGATGCAAATGTCACCTCCACCGCGCTCATGCATTAAAGCCACACATATGAAAAAATGCCAAAGCTTGGACTGACGTTAAAAAGAAGACCTGTCATAACTGGTAAAACAGTACTACATATACACAGTGTGAATTAAACGTGCTAAAGACTTAAAGCAAACACAGAAAAACTGGACCGATTAAAAGAACTTTTGTTATCACATCTGTGGCCGACACTAATCACTGCACTCTATTCATCTGACAAAGCTCTCCCATGCAGTATCATACTCCCAGGTTGATGAATGGGGACAATACTACATCACTGTCTGTATCGATTTCAGATCATGTTGGAGTTCTCTGCACCAACAAACACAAAGACAGGACCACCGGTCAATAAATCAACCTCATGTTATATTCATGTAACCCTCAACCAGTGTTTTACCTTTCGCACCAGTTTGTATGGCGCAGCAGTACACAGCACAAGCTAGCACACAACAATCTTAAAATTACTGGTGACAGTAATGCAGAGAGTTTATTTTATATTGTCTTTGAGGATGTTTGCAGGTGAAATGACAAATCCTTGTCAGCTCTGATCTGTCAGTGAAACTCTCAGATGCAGCCAAACGTGTCGTTTCAGGTAAAAACACATTACCATTTGTCAACTTTGCTTAGACATCACAAATCATTACTCCCATCAGCAACTGCTACACAGTGTTTTTTTATTAAAACAAAATACAAGTGAAATGGAACTTTTTTTTTTAGCATTTTGTCTCAATGCCATCGAGTTCCAAATGTGACAGGATGGTAATACTGTATACACTATATGTTAAATACATATAGGGTGCCTCGAATTTTGCTCTAGCAGACCAGTCAGGTAAGTCGTGACCTTTAAACCACAATGCTCAAAACCATTAAATTCACATATAACCAGACAGCAGAGACTGACAAGAACTTGACATGAACAAATGTGTGGAATTCAGTAATGAACGCGTCCACGTGAAAGGCAGCTTAGTGTTTCATAGACGTGGCACCGACAGGCAAATAACAGCGACCTCGTGAAAAAGGAGGGACGTGCTTTAGCACCGGTTTCAGCACCGCGGACAGCGACAGAGGAGGGCAAACCCGGCCCCACGGTCAGCGGTTCAGCACCGCGGACAGCGACAGAGGAGGGCAAACCGGGCCACACGGTCAGCGGTTCAGCAACGCGGACAGCGCCAGCGGGTCTGTCGGTGTCGCCTGAGCGCGTGAGCACGTGACCTCGCCTGAGACCCGGAACTGCAGGCGTGAACAGTCAAACAGACACAGCACAGAGACAAGGTGACCCGCGAGGACAGGTGTGTAAATGACTGAGCGAACAAACACAATTCAACTGCACCTCGCGTGAAGGTCGATTTACACTCGTTTCACATCACGTGACTGATTTTCTTTTTTAAATAAAGTTGGTTTAAACAGCAGCAGCTAAAGGCAGCTGTAACGCTGTTTGGTTACTGGGTGACCACACAGTCCAACCAACTGAGGCTTTGACAACTTTGTCTTTAAAAACAACAAAATAAATTAAAAAATGTGGAGCTGGATTTTACAGAGGAAGGGGACATTAATCACTTTATTCACCAGAAGGCGGTGGTCGCGCGTCAGAGCGCGCGCAGGTTCTGCTCTTAACTGGTCCACGTTCACTCTGACAACAACAACAACAACAACAACAACACGAGGCGGTGAGAGCGTCAGGTTCTTACATCCTTGTCGTCGCAGTGGCGGCGGCACTGATGCTGATGCTGATGCTGATGCTGAGGCCCCTCTCGCCGGCTCTGCCCCTCCACACCGCGGCCGAGCAGATGACTCGCCTCTGGAGGGTCGGGGAAGGATTTGTTTGTGTTGATCTTGCCGGTGAATCTCTGATACAGTGACGCCATCTCGACTCTTTCTCAAAAAATTTAAAAATAAAAATAATAGCGATAATTTGGTGACGAGTCCTTTGTTTTGAATCAATAAATACGGAGGGGATGGGGGAGGGGGTGGAGAAAAGAGTCCACGTTGGAGGAGGTGATGAGTGAAGCCTGAGGTGACGCGATTAGACGGTGATCTGCTTCACAAGAAAAAAAAAACAACTGTTCAGGATTCACATCACGTACTTTGACGCTCACTGGTCGAGTCTCGTCGTTTTCCTCACTTTTCCCAACTCCTTGTGCCAAACTGGCACAAAAATAACGAGCGCGCGTGCGTCAAAGGACAAAGACTCGGTTCCTGCGGGGGTGAGAGACGGAGCCTCGGCGATGTCCCGTCTCCCTCTTCTCCTCCCTGGTGGCGGTGGGAAACAAAGTGACCGCTGATGAACGCTCGGGGACTGGAAGGTCTTTGTTGTACACGTGCGCGCAGAGAGGTGCGGATGTGTCCAAACAAAGCGCCGCGCGCGCACAACACCCAAACCCAAACGCAACACAATCACACCACAGATCAGGGATCACACAGCAAAACTTCTCATGACTTTGCAGATAGAGTGAGCTCAAGTAGCTCTCTTATGTTTTTTTTTCTTTTTCTTTTTTCATCTTTGCCTCCATTTGGGTCTGTAGAGGCGTCGTGCAGAGAGCAAGAGTGCCCCCATGTGGGGGACGAGGTGGAACAAGTGAAACGCCATGGCACATTTTCAAGGTGACAGGTTTTCTGGACCATAACATGAGAGAAGAAATCTGACAGTGAAACATTCCACACGTCTGCCTCCTTCTCTCTTCATTCCTCCAAACCCACAAAAACACTAACTGACTATTCATTTCATCATAAAACTACTACTACTACTACTGCTATTACTATTACTACTACTATTACTATCATAAAACCATTACACCCCCACCTGTGAGAAGCTGGGACCATTAAATATACAGGGTTTGTTGATTAACAGTATTATCATAGCTTTATTGTTATTATACCCTGTTGCTCATCATATTGATTTATTTTTACAAGATGTAAAAATGAATAATGAAAAAAGCATATAATAAAACCCAAATGTGATGGGTCCGGATAGCAGCCAGATGCTACGTCATTTACCTTTATTGACAGTCCCAGCGCAGGAATAGATTTAATAATTTATACACAACAGACGCAGAATCTGTAATCTGATTTACTCGGCCTCACAGTCGTCTGTGTGCTGTAGCCAAAGCGCTGAGCATGCTGGGATTTCAGCCTCGCTGTGTCACAGACACAGAACAGACAGGTTGCAGGAACAGGCCCCTGAAATGCAAACATCCTCCTCCTATGCACTCGCTCTCCACCTACATCAGAACACCACATCTGTTCACGTTTACATCTCAATTAAGGCAAACTCCTCAAAGTGTTTTTAATCGACACAGATTGAAGACACACGCTGCACCGCACGATTTGATTACTCAGCTGCAAACCCCCATGTACAGATTGTGTAGCCCGCCTGCACTGCCATGCTTCTGCAAAATATTTTATCATTGATTTCCATGTGAAAAAAAAAACAAAGAAAAAGAGAGAGAGGCCTCCATGTGTTTTGGCACATCAGATCCATCTAAGACTCTGGCACCGCACCCAGAAATGAAATTCAATTTTCAGGCGCTGTAGTGATCTGATTAGGAAGGAGAGAAAGGCGAGGCCGGGGAGCAAGGTTTGACAAACTGCGAGAAATCCTGAGGGTACTGATGCTGTACACTGAAAAGGAGGCGATAATATTTGGACCGTTTTCAAACTGGTTATTAATAACGTGAAAAAGAAAACGAGAGGTAAGACACTTCCTGGGAAGTCGGTCTCGCTGTCGCACCTCTGCATCACCTCATCATATTGATTCTGATCCTGCACTGAGAGCAGCAGGATTATTACTAGAGTCTATGTGAAGAGCAGGATGTGCGTATGAGTACTTCTGCTGGGCAGCAGAGGGCAGTACCACCTCCAAACTGAGTCCGCTTTATGTCAGACAGGGGACAAATAAAAAAAACAGTATTACCAGAAACTACCTGACGACAAGACCGAACAAACTGCAGTTTATACAAATAATGAAAACGCTCACTGAGGCGAAAGCAACTCGAGGGACACAGCTACAATAACGACGCGAACACTGTCATCTAGTGGATAAATGCTGCTTCTTTTATATACATTTCTCTGCACATAGCATAAACAATACGTTTTTTCCTTTAAGCAGGTCTGAACAGTATCTGGCTGCTCAACGATTTAAAATGAATTTTTAAAAAAAACAACCTGCAAAGCAAGAGAGGTCATAATCTGAGTTTCATCACAGATGCAGCACTTGTGAAGCTCTTCTGCTTGGTCACCCTGAAACATGGAGAGCTGAAGTCTGAAGGACCTCTGTGTGATTTAAGGCAAACGTCCGACCTTGTCAGAAACTGGAGAAAAACTCCTTCTCGAAGGCGAGACGGGAGCAGGCGGAGGAGCAGAGGTGAAACAGGAGAGAGAGAAAACAATATTAAAAAAGAAAAGAAAAAAAAACGCCTGAGTTCATGAATTTATACTGCGGTGTCACGTTTCTCCATTACCCTCCATTCCTCACTGAGAACACCATCATAAACCTCCACCTTCAGCCCCCAGCTTTTCACAGCCAGGATCAATCAGGACTTGGGACATTGGGTCCTCTGCTTTATGATAACGGAAGCCAGCTGGCAAATGTTACACACACACACACACACACACACACACATGCACATGAGTGGTGGAGATTGAAGGTACTGGAGCCTGATGTTCTTGGTCCTATAATTAAATGGCCAAATTAATAGTTGCTGTCACAGTGAAACCACCTAGTTGCCTCGATGCCAGGCAGATGATTTTTGATCGACACCTCCATCTGCCCGACGCCACGGCGCCAATCTCTCATGACGAATCGAAGCATTACGAAAGGAGGCACAAATCTCAGGGAACGAGGAGCCGTGAGCGAGCGAGCGAGAGAGAGAGAGAGAGAGAGATGGAAAAGTTTTGACAAACTGTATTTTGCTCACTCTGCATTTTTATGATGTGTCTGTATCAGCGGTGAAATGTGCCGACAAAGCGACATGGAGCGTGGCAAACCGACTCCCAGTCCTGTTTGAAAGGGGCAAAATCCCAGGGAAATCTGGAGGGAAGGGTTGAAGAGGAGAAGCAGGTTGAGAACCAGGCACAAGCTCGTTAACGGAGCCTGAAAGGTCACGTGTAAGAGGCACAAAGGTCATCTGCAGATTCAGAGGAGCTTCTGGGTTGATGGGCTGACTTCCTGACCTGTTCCTGAACAGGACTAAGGTCTAAGTGGAATAAGTCTGTTTGCTGAGGTTTGATTTGTCGACTCGGCAGTGACACGAAAAGCAGGAAGTGAAAAATGACTCAACTACCTGGATGCTGAGTCAACGCTTTCTGTCACATTATTTATTATAAACTAAAAGTTTCCTTATTGTCGAATATGGATGCTGATATTTCTATATAGAAGGATATTTGTTCTTCATTAGCCACGCCCACGTTACTGTGGATTTTACCAGTTCCTGCGTTGGCAACATAAAGACGTGAGGAAAATATTTTTTGCAATTTGACGCAAAAGTCATCATGACACTGTTGGTGTCAGTCTGATAAGTAGATTTCTCAGGTGAAAAGCACTGAACACAGTCAGATTTCAGGCATCTGGCTGAACCCCCCCCCCACACACACACACACACACACCCCTCCTTTATAACTCTGCCATTTCTCTTGTTGTGTAGAAGCAAGCGCTGCTGACACACACACACACGTGCACACACACAAACAACTAAGCCCTCCATTTATTTGTACCTCCAGATGTCCTCGAATTATAGCTGAGAGAGGCTCGCAGGCGGCAGGACCAGGCTGCCAGAAAGAACATTTGAACGGTAAGAGGTTTTCAGGGGGAAATGCCCACCACTGCATTTCCATACAAACATATTTTTGATCTTGCAAAAAAAGGAAGTGCACACAGGCACGGAGTGGATGAGGAAAACGATGAACCGAATGAAAGAGAAAATTGCGAAGGTGAAGAAATGAAAAGTTATGGGAAGATTGCATCACATTTAAAGTTGTAGCACACACAGGAAACCTGGCTTTGTTATTATCTGACGTTTTTTTTTTTTTTTTAATTTTGTTTTATTTCAGTCACGGTTTTGATTTGACGCCAAGCGAAATGGCTGCCACGCGTTAGCCGCGGCCTCAATTAGCACATAAAAATCAATACGTTCAATTCCACATTATTCATTTCTCCACTCGGCTTATTTTTGGTTTTCTGGCTCAGAGAGTGAAAAGGTTGTGAACGAAATGGAAAACTGTGGATTTGAAGCAATTATCGATTGATCTGAGAAGAAGTGGGACTTAAATGCCACAGAGGAGCTGCCAAACGCTAGCGGAGAAAGTCGCTTATTCATATTTTACTCTTTGCTCTGAGTTGCAGTCAATCATCTGTCATTTCAGAGAGGATCAATACCACATCGCGTCCCGACTTTGGGGCAAATATGTCCCGTTTTCTGCAGAACCGAGCTGCTGCACGCTCGACACATATTTCCCTGTGCCGTCCACAGCGTTAGCTCCGATTAGATCTCTTATTTTGGGAGTGAAGCTTTTCTCGTGTTTAACGTGACGCATTTCCATCAGGAATAATAGCAGATGAGCTGGAAAGCATTTGAATGTAACGGAGTGACTGGAATTAGGCACATTAGCTGGGAAATGAGACATCTTAACACGGAGTAGTGATGTGTGCTGTTAGCCTGGGGGGGGGGGGGGGGGGCTTCGAAGGCGAAGGTGGAAGGGGGGGGGGGGGGGGGGGGGGGGGGGTGGAAGCTCTGTATTAAAATGCCTCAAATGCCTCAGACGGTCCCGGCTACCGCCACTGTGCTGTAAATCATCCGACATGCACATATCAAAGGGCTGACCCCAGGCCAGTTCATCACTGCTGAGGAGCACTGGGTGATGAGACACTGTGCAGATGAGATGGGGGAATTCACACTGAGAGAGGACAGAGAGGACTGGAGGTGGAGATAATCCCCTCCAGTTATCCGTTCTCAATGCTTAGTGGTGAAGGTTCAAACCAAACGGATATAAGAGATGCAAAATGGTGGTTATGTTCTATATCCACCTACGATGGAACCCAACTTTTGTTCTTCTTCCATGATCTGACCATTTTAAGCCCAAACACACTTTGCCAACAAATCACAAGAATCAAATACACCTCAGCAGTTCCAGTGAGGAGGCTCACGGCTACACTACGACACTATGTTCCACTGTCTCAGAGGTGAAATAGATGAAAAACTTCTCAAGCTTTTATTTGTGCGTACAAAGTCTCCTGCCTCCTGACATTTTGGTCTCCAGTCTCCTTTCGCACTCCGTGTCGGAAAAATAAATGGAAATATTATCAAAATCGCCAAAGTGAACGTGCTACGACCACAGCAGGATCGGTAGTGGTTTTGACAAAAGGTCAAAAGCTCCACAACATAGAAACATTTCTGTAATAATTTCGGTTCTTTTGTGACAATGATATGCAAAAAAAAAAAAGAAAACACATACACACACACACACAATACATTGGCAACTAGCATTAAAATTACACTGACTGTTGAGTTAATGACAATTTCCAATTTCTTTTTTTTTGGCATATTGCACAGAGGCTTAGCGCATTAACAATAACGATGTCGATTTTTTTCTGGGCATAATAATGATGGCTCAAAACATGAAGTTGTTGAAGTGTTGAGTTCCTATTGGCGAAACTACACAGCCTCTTAACAACTTTGAAACTTTTGTATTTTAAAACCAAACTTTTGTGTGTGTGTGTGTGCATGTGTGTGTGTGTGTGTGTGTGTGTGACACTAAACGAGTCACTTCTGTCCAGAGCCGCCGCTGTGACAAAACTCTGAGGACGTCAGAGGTTGAAATTAGAGAAAGCAAATGCGGAGGAGAGGAAGACGAGTGGAGGGAGGCTGCGTAACGAGACGAGCGGCGCGTCTGATTTAACGTCCTCCTGTGCACAGGAGCCTTGAGAGATGTGGATGAGTTATGAAGGGGAACCCACAGGGGCAGCGCTGAGCCATCAACACAGCAGCCCTCGCGTCACCGCGTCAGGACAATATAACACTCGTACTCCGCTGGCAGGACCCGGGCTTCCGACGGAATGAGAGTGGTGCATGCAAAAACGCCTCCGAACGTCCTTTGCCAGTGATCGACGCCAAATACGACTTAACGATTTCGCTAAAACGTGACAAAACAGCAGGGAGGTAAGTGGGTTTAAAGTGAATCGGCGTCAATAAAACCACACGGGCCTAACGGCGCTAATAAAGATGAGCAACGGCTCCTGCAAATGCGATGCTGCAGTCGCAGCTAAAGACCCGGCTCAACAGTTCTTCAGTATGCACGCGACCGTACGGGTGGAGGCTCGTGCTTACCATCTTGGAGGTGGTGGTATCGATCTGCTGGGTGGCAATTAGCATTGACATGACTGAAGTGACAGTTAAAAGGCTCCTCTGACGCTCCTGGCCGGCTCGATATGGAAAAGTCCCCTGGACGAGTGCCGAATGAGAAGGAGGCTTCACCTGAAGTGGGAGGATTAGAGGAGCCCACTTCCCCGAGCCCCCGAGATCCCGACTCCTCCGTCAGCGGACTGGCAACGCTCCGAGCACACTTCCCCGTTTTGTTAATCAATCACATAATGACAAGGATCCGGTCTGATGCCTGGTGATCCATTCGCCCAGATGGGCTCCTGGGAAATGTGCGCGCTCCCCGACTTCTCTCGCTCTGACTGCCCCCTCCCCCCCGTCTCCTCCACGCCACTCTGCTTATCCCTCTTTGACTTTTCCACAGCCTCTCAATCTTTCTCATTGACTCGGCTCCTTTACAGGGTTTATCAGTCTTTGTCTCGCCGAGACAAGTCGTCCTCTCCAACTCGTCCTCTCCAACTCCCACTTGTAGTGGTGTGTGTTTGTATGTGTGCGTGTGAGGCTGCTCTCTCTCTCTCCCCACCCTGAATTCTTTTTTTTTCCTTTTCAGTCTTGTCCCTACCTTTCTCCCTCCCCATGCTAAGCTCTTCCCCCACATACACACACACACACACAGACACACACACACACGCACAAGATGCTGTTTGTTTGTTTGTTTTTGTTTTCATGGTGAATTCAGCACCTGAACCAAACTGGAGCATTAAACAGAATCTGTCTCATCTGCCGGCAAACCCAGCCAGGTCTTTACATCTCTGTGTGTTGTGTGTGTGTGTGTGTGTGTGTGTGTGTGTGTTTCTGTTTAGAATTGGCAAGTGGGGACAGAGAAAGGGAGGGTGAGGGGAACCAGAAGAACAGAAGGGAAAACAAAAACGTCCATGGCGACAACAACATAAAATGCAGAATTTGCGACATGATGGACTAAACAGATGGTGTAAAAGTTTGTCATTCGTTTGCACGACTCGCGCGATTGGACGGCAACCGTGTCTGTCACATGACTTAACACTCGTGTTTGGGTTCTCGCTGGTTTCAAACGGACCGTGGCGTCTGCTGCTGTTCAATTTAATCAGTCCCTGTGACGGGCTGCAGTAAAACGATGGTGATGTACTGGTGTCACAGATCACACCTCGTCAATTACCTCAGCCTCTCCGGAAGATTGGACCCGGGAATGACGCAGGACCAGTCTGAATTTATGTCGCGTTTATAGCTCCAGCTTGGTAAAGCCAAAGACTGGTTGTGCTGTCCGCGAGCCCACTGCTGGTCCAGGCCAGCAGACAGTAAATGAGCAGCAGTAAAAGACTCTGACAGTGGCACCGGGCCAGGACTTAAGATAGAGGAAATGTTTTAACGCAATCTTTTGTGATAAGAAACTTCGGGAAGTTTTCAAGTCTGTTTAATTTGCGGGATCCGACTTTCAACTGAGATTTGATGAAGTTTAGGGAAAACAAAGCGGTTGGCACTCATGAGCATCATCCATACATCAGAAATGTAACTAATCCCAGGAACAAAGACCAAAAACACACTGCAGTCTACGTATTAAGTGAATGAGTCATGTAAAGTTAAAAAAAATGTAATTTGCATTGATTGAAACTGCAATAACACAAATCCATCATTCACTTTTGTATTTCTCCATCTGAGCTACTGATAACGACACTCAACACTTCATACAGATGTTTTGCCATAAAACTCGGAGCAGAACCGGGAATGGAAGAAATAAACGCTGAACAGCCGCAGGGCGTTTCATGCAAAACTATTTAAGCATACTGGAAAAGGTGTTGCGTTTGTGTTGCCAGAAGCAGCAGCTACACAAACCTAACTGCAGGAACTGATTGTAAACCATAAAGGTATCTCACTAAAATATGATCCAATAAACATAAAAGGGGGAAATTGGATAGAAAGCCAATAAAAGCTTGTTTTTTCTACCCAGCCGAGGCAAATAAAGTTATAAGGTTATAGAATAATAAAATATTATACTATGGTCTTTATGATGGTCTTTAGGGTTTGAAACGTACTGTATGTTCAGTAATACCTGAGACGTTTATTTGATGGAAACATCAGCAGGTCCCTCTGGTCCATCCTGACAGACCAAACCTTGATGTCAGATGTTCCACTTCATGGCTGACGCCATGGAGAACAGCATTCCGTCACCTGACCTGGAGTTCGCACATACTATGGATTTAAATGAGTATTTCTCGGTTTCCAGAATCAGCAGGCTATGCGATTAGTTGCCTTCCCATCATGAAAGCAAAGGTGGGAAAATTAACTTCCCTGATTAAACGTCCTGGTTGGAAAATGTGTTTATGTTAATGAAGAAACAAACTTCATGGAATTCATGGAATCATGGAATTTATCAACTGTGCACCAAAAACTGTCCTTAAAGCGAATGATACACTTTAAGTTAGCATTGTAATAATATACATCATTATTACTGCAGTAATACAGCGTTGATTTTTAGTGTATGAGCAACTTTATGAGACGCAGAGAAAAGTCGAGCGGAATCCTTGACAATATAGCTCATTAAATATTAAAGATAATAGGGAAAAGCCAATGGAGTGAGAAATATGCAGTTAATGGAGAGTCCATGGTTGACGGAGTATCAAACAAGAGCCTGATATTGTGTCTGGGCTGTTAACTAGTACCTGGATAAGGACACGGTTCTCCACCCAAACCCTTTAAAGCCATTTATTCCATTATTGAGCACCGACTTTTCAATTCCCCCGGATCACAAGACGGGAGCGAAGAGACAAAATGAAAAAAAGTCCCCGAGGTCTGAAGAAGCACTGAAGGCAATTCCAACATATTGTCTTGGAGAACGAGGCTGGACGTGGAGCCAGAGACAGACAGACAGAGAGACAGACAGGCGGACTAGGCGAAATCACGAGCAGATTTTCAGACGGTGAATTGACAGCACTGCTGTAAATTCTATTCACGGCTAAAAGCTCAACTAGCAAATTGGACCCGCGCGCAGAACAAGAATCAGGACATACCGCTCGCAGTCGTTCCAGTGAGGAATGAGCGTGATGTGGTACAAATTCATTTCGGAATAGCTCTCCGTTTTTTTGATTAGCAAGCAGTTCAGCATTCTGCTAATTTAATCTGGCCTCTGGATTGAATTTGTATTACAGTCGTAGTTAATAACTTGACATTCAGCATATGACTCTGCGCGATTGAGATAAGTTATGGGCCGTCTTTGAACACCCGCATGCGTCCACGCCAAATTGCCCCATTGCTCATAATAAAACCTGTGCCTGAAAGACTCACTGCTGTTATATTTTATTGGAATTGTTATTAATAGGACTATCACGACATAGAGCAAACACCGTATGCATGAGATACCATACCATACAGCAAAAAAAAGAAAACATCTACAGGGATGATTCAGGATGAAGGAAGTTCTGGAATCACTTTATGCCACTGCTTGTGGCTAAAATATGAACGTTTTGATTATGATCCAAGTTCTTCCTCATCCCCATTAAGGCGGTTTAGAGGAGAACAGAGTCAGTCTTAGTCACATCTTAACAAGGACACGGGGCGGAACGCCTCCAGCAAAACGCTCTCATTTTTAATATATGGAGGACAAAGAGTGACACGTCAGAAAGAGACAAATCCCTCCACGCTGGAACATCACCATACGCTGAAGCGAAACCTACACTTTCCACTTGTGCCGAGCATCCAAAAAAAAAAGAGAAAAGAAATAAAGTGCTCCTGGAGCACATCAGTCAAACGTGGCGGAGCAGTTGGCTCGCAGCAGATAAAGTTTTGTTCACATCTGCTCTTATGTTCAAATTGGAGAATGAAAGAAAAGTCCGTCCTTCACTGTGGTGACTACTTTGCATTTGCAAAGTTTGAAGTCCCTTTCTTTCTACACGTTGACAGCTGCTCTTAAACTAATTAAAAAATTGTATTTCTGTTTTATTCCGTTAGGAGGTAAATGCAACAGAGGGAATATCTGATTTTTTTCCCACTTGCTTGGCCTGCCATGCGTTCCCCCTATAGGATCTGAATTATATGGGCTTTTAAATTCCAATCAATAGCAACATTTTAACCTTGGTAGAAGTATCGTCTGGTATTTTTTGTGAAAAACCAATAGTCCAATAGAGGTTAAAGTCTTCTTTTTTCCTAAGCGTGACCTTGCCAGTGGTGCAGCATAAACATATTTATGATAATAAGCACAAATATGTGTTGCACATAACAAATGAGTGGGCACATTTTACAGTTAATAATGCAGCACAAGGTCGGAGAGAAAGACACAGTTTCTGGTCGAGAAACAAATTAGTTTTCTTCAATGCTTTCTGCAGGAATGTCGCATCAACCGAGGGGCCATTTTCCTTTAAAAGCACTTTAATTCCCTCACAGTGATCAGCTGTGACAATTTCAGGCCCTTCTCTCTCTCTCTGTGTGTGTGTGTGTGTGTGTGTGTGCATTTCCCGCAACAATAGGAAGTGTATTGAAAAGATTTCTCTAATCATGGTCTGTGGTGGAGAATGCGGGCACTGATGATGATGATGATGTACACAGACAAGGATGAAGCAGCCCAAGGAGAGATTTATATGTTAAAAAAAAAAAGGTTTGCACCAGAAAAGTCTGTAACATATAGCGATATGGAATCTGCAGAAGCATTTGGGAAAACATACGTAAAGCACAACGCACAGTATCCGACACCATGACGCTAATTTCAAATAATTCCAGTCGACTAATTTCTCACACTTAAAAGAAATAAAAATGTTAATTGGTACACAAAGCTCAAGCGACAAAACAAAATACAGGGGGTCCTCGTGTTACGACGGAGATCCGTTCCTGAGAATGTGTCGTAACCGAATTTCGACGTTAGTCGGAACATACATTCATTGTGCCATTGTGCATACATTGTGCCACTAGATGTCGCTATAACACCACCCTACAATAAGAGTTTACTATGGTGAATTGCCTTTTGTCACCGTAGGGGTTGATATCGCGAGTGTAATGAGCATTTCCTTTAAATTTCTGATATCAACCGTGTAGACCCTGTGTTGTGAATAAACCTACGGTATCGCCACGATCCCGAACGCATCTGTGTCCGTGTGCATCTCCTTACCGGCTGCTGCTGCACCCCCTGCCAACCGTCCATTTCACATAAGTAAACACAAGGCAGAGTAGCCTAGCTGTGCTGTGGAGGTGCTGGAGAGCCGGCAGGCGCGCTGAGAGACAGAGAGAGCGCTCACCAACTAGTTCCCGTGCCAAGTCTGTACATATTTACGGGGCAAACCGCTTAAGCCGAACCAAGGAAGTTCACGGGAGATGTGTCGTAACCACGAAAACAACGTAACTCGCGACCGTCGTAACACGAGGACCCCCTGTAATCACTTAATGACACGTCTTTCTTTCGGCCAAAATCTGGATCATTACAGGTGACGTCTGCCTGGCGATGGAATAAATCACTGGCACCAACAAACAGCTCAACCCCTCACTCAAGCTAAATGCTGAGACATTAGTCCGGGGCAGCTCCTCCATTAGCCTGAGCCGCACTGTACACGCAGTTCATTTCATGCCATGCTGAAGAGAGACGGGCAGAGAGTGAAGGCTTCAGGTCGCGGGCTTTACAGCGCTCATAAATACTTCTCTCCTTCCACCCTCTGCAGAGTTCTGTTTGAAGGGAGCGGATGAGTCCAAGGTCAGAACCGCTCTTCGGTCTCGCCATTGATCTGAGCACCGGGCCAATTCAGCAGCGTATGATGGATGATAGCCTCAGCCAATCAGGGATCGCAGGCAGCGGAGGCCGATACAGTGACAGATGGACGAGCGTGTGCGCGGGGTTCGGTAATGTAAAGGCTTGTCATATGCCGGCTCCAGGTAAATGACAGGAGCAGTGGGGGGAAATGTAATTTTCCCCACAGCAGTGACAGCCGCTGCCTGCTGATGTGGTTTTCCTGCATCTGATCCGACGCGAGCTCAATAAATGGACTTCATCCAAATTTCGGAAGATTTAAAACAAGCAACGTGAAAAGGGGAAAGTAAAGTTTGTTAGCGACTCAAAGTCGGATAGTATGCACGACGAAATTTTGTGTGTCCTTACCAGTAATCATCTGTTGTAACTCACCGAAAACACCATCGCTATCAGACAATGATTAATAATAACGAATTTAGGAACGACATACGTAAAAACATCTTCGTTGACATAGAAAATCTGTTGTTGAACAAGTTCAACTAGTGTCTTTGACCTGTAGCTCTGCTGTTGTTTCCCTTTGTGCACAGGACAAAGGAAGTCACAGTGCTTTGTGTTCAGATTGTTATATGAGCACAACTGAGCATTAAGGAAACAGATGATTCCCAGTGGAGGAGAAGACAAATCGCTTAGCACAACCGCTTCTTTGAAATGCATCTCGTGCTCTTAATGAATTATGATCTGCAGGAGCTGCTGTTTGCAGGAGGAATTTCTATGATTGCTCTACGCTCGTGCTAAAGAGCAATTCCAGCCTCATCTCCGAGTCGTGCAAACCGGAGAAGCTGCTTTTTACCTCTGCAGGACCACCCCCACAATCTGATTTGCTCTGCACGACAACTAAAAATACCTCGACCAGACGCCTCGTCGTTAAGATTCGCTGCACGGCAAACAAAAAGGTCCCAGAGCAACCGCGGTTTTAAAACTAGTACCACTGCTGTAATTTCGCCACGTCAATTAGGCGGAGTTTTAGGAAACTTTACGCCTTTGAGAAAACAGAACGTTCAGACGTGACATATCATATGTGGCAGCTCGACCCCGAGCGCCCGCCGGCCCACACGGATGAACGGATATTGTGCGAGCGGCTGGAGAAGACACGCCGACCTGTGAGATCTCAACCCCGTGCACCACTGACAGGTACAAGTGGGAGAACAGGATTATAGTGCTGCCAGTCAACCTTCCCCTTGTTTCCTTGTCCACCAGTCTGGATGTACACCCCCACCTCCCCCGCCTGCCCCCATACTGATTGCATTCAACACACCTTTCCCCAAAGATTAGAGGAAGGGTACACAAACGGAGATGCGCTATGGTGGGCAAAGAAATAGCACATCCCTCCCTCGCTCCCCACCCCCACTCCACTTTTTCCCTCTGTGTGCACACAGCCATAGGCACCATGGGGATATTGAGACAGACATATCCCTCCTAGATGAAAGGGGCATTTCAGTCTCACAGGCCCCAGAGGTAAACGTGGCCAGAGTGAGCAAGCGGATCGTCGTTTATTGGGGAGCAGGAGCGAGCGACTCCGAGGCACCATAACGCCGCTGAACGCAATAAAGGGCAACCGCTCCGCTCGCACTTCTGACAAGCTATTTGTGGCTCCACCAGCCCATAAAGACATATGCTTATTTTCTCTGGTCTGTAAAGGCCTGACAAAGTTGGCCCCAGTGGAGGTTGCTTTGATTTGTTTGGTCTTTCCGACTGATGTTTATTTGCAGATATGAGGCGCTGACGTATTCCCGTCTTATCATTCACTCCGCGTGCGAGAGATTATGTCGGAGATAAACCTGACAGTTTGGAAATCTCTCTCTCTGTTCCCTCCCTGGAGGTTTGCATGACTGCATGAGCCGAGATATTCAGTATTTTATTAAGGCAAACATCCACGCCAGCTACGTGTGCAGCAATAAACATAGCAAATGTTGACAAAGTCCAATGTAAGAGATTTTTCACCCGGAATTTATTTACCATTCCAGCACTTTCATCCTGCAGCTTTCTCACCGTTCGGATATGAGCTGAGTAAACACGCAGCAGGAATAACACTCCAGGCTTCTGACACCATCCTTCACTCCACGTCTCGCTGTATTTCAATAACAATATGCACAAGAAAGCGAAGGCGTGCGGCGACGTCCTAATGACAACCGAGAGCCGGCGCAGTTGGACGAGCAGCGGCCGCAGCACAAACACAACCTTCACAGGGCAACAACATTCATTTGTATTCTTTTCTGTGCAAAAAGAGACACGTTACAAGTCAATGACAAATTCGTCTGGATGCCGTTGTCGCCGTGTGGGTTCCACAGCACAGCCACGGCGAGGTTCAGCACGGTGCATAGTCATTTCTGCTGTAGCGCCATATAAATGTTGATATATTTCCCCGGGGGCCGCGCGGCTTTTCTCTTCCACAGACACATTCTGCTCATTCCAGTGATGAAGCGACAGTGTTCACTTCTCAGACTGTGAATTTCAATGAGTGTCAGTTACAGTGGAAACTGAAAAAAGAAAAACAAAAAAAAACAAGCCTGTTCTTATCTACACGTAAAGAAAATGCATATTTTCTTATAATAACAGATGTTTTGCTCGTGCAGGTTCATAGATTTCTACAACACAATAGGTTTGAATTAACGGAATGTGCAGCTCGTTTTTATTATAGACGAAACACACCACTCTTAAAACATCCTGTTTGTTTGCTTTTACAGTTCAGTGTATCCTGACATTTTAATTGAATCACGACTGAGAGAAAACATTTGACAAGTACATCTGTTAGGTATTGAGCTATGTAAAACGCACGGTGAGTCCAATATGGCACAACAACCTCTATTTATTCTATTTATGAGTTTGTGCTCATTAAGAGCAAACCTGTTCCCTCATTAGAGGTTTTCTTTCAGCACATATTAATGGTGTGTCCAATAATTACAGAGCAGCTGATTGGCCTGGGACACATCTGCCCACAGCATTGGGCCAAACTAATATATTGCACACTGACCTTTCTGGTAACTGACATAAACAGGCTCTGCAGGAAAAGTCAGAAAAGTGAAGCAAACATCTGTCAAGAAATAACTGACGCGATTATTGGAAACTATGGAAACTATTACTGTCTAACAGAGAAAACTGGCTGTGCCAAGTTCTGCGGCCCCAAAAATAGTACTGAATATGTATATAAATATATAGTACACACACACACACACACACACACACAGAGAGAGAGTATGTATTGTGTTTGGGATGATAAAATTAATAAAATGAAGAAGTATGAATTTTTCGTCTGTTTATCTATGAGACGCCGGCCGGCTGTGCACAAAGGCTCATGTTTGAAAGGGGAAGAATATCTGTTTTGCTGCTGGAGAAAAACTAATTTCATTCATACTGATTTTATTCCTCCTTTATTTTGGGAGGGGGGGGGAATCTCACCATGAAGGCTCATTACCAGAACTGATGATATGGCTACAGGTATGTGGAACATATGATATATATACGTATACACACACACACACACACACACACACACACACACACACACACACACGTATATGTATGTATGTATGTATGTATGTATGTATGATAGTTAAGAAACTCTTTGCTATGTAGTCGCTGAGTTCCTTTTTTTTATGAAACAAAAACTTTCCGTCTTATTTAATGAAAGAGAGCGAGAGAGAGAGAGAGAGAGAGAGAGAGAGAGAGAGAGAGAGAGAGAGACTGAGAGAGAGAGCGAGTAAGACACAGAGAGAGAGAGAGAGAGGACATGACTTTGGCATTGAATCATTTCACTGCAGTGATGGTGCCAGCAAAGAAATATGGCCACTGTCCCTGGCACTGGTCCCTTTGACTTTGACTCAGAAAGACACAAACACACACACACACACACACACACACACACACAACTTATTTTCCCACTAATGTATCCCCAAAGTTTGAGCCACATTTCTGGAATAAGAAAATGTGAATGGATGATGTTTCAATCTGCTACATTTATGTGAATAACTCAATTAGACTTTGCTTTTCTTCAGGAATATGTGATTAGACCACATTTAAGGCTAATAGCAATATATCTCATCCTTTATATATGTTTATATATTTAAGCCATGGCAGACTGCCTAAGATGTCGTTGTAAAATATAAATGAAAAAATAAAGGTAACAGGTAAAATGTTTTATACCTTAATCATTTACTTCATTATAATTTCAAATATATATATAGGTGGTATTTATGTGTTTATGCAAAAAACTGCAAATCTAAAAAAAATCAATAATATTAACAAACAGTGACATCATTTCAGAAGCTTTCCCATTGTTTATAATGGAAAATTAAAGTTTTCATATCGGCCAACATAACACTGATACCAGTATTGACGGACTGATAATTAACTCGGGCGCGGGACAAATCGATAACTCTGAAAAAGGCATCTATATAATAATCAGTGCTGAAAATAAGCAGCGCGGCCGTTAGTGGTTCAGAGCGCCACTCGAGCATGCACAGCTTTTACTTTACACCAGATTCTCACAGTAAACACTCATATATTATATTTCACACAGCTAGGATTTGTTACTCTTCCTCCTATTTATTTTCATGTACGCTTTTTGACAGGAAATAATCATCTTCCTCTCTCTCTCACACACACACTCACACACACACACACACACATATGCAATTTAAATTCCAGAGGCAAGCTTTGATCACCAGTACATTAGCTTTACATTAGGAGCAGTCATTAGGGGGCGCATCATCCCCGCGACCAATTTGCCTCTGGAAAATAGTGGCTGTGGCCCCGCAGAGGAACAATGAGCCTCAGCAAACCTGATTAGAGCTTTCAGTGGCCAATGGTTCCTCCTGGCAGAGGCTTTGTAGCTGGGCCACTTATTTTCACCGAAACTCTTGGAAGGGCTAGAAATTGAAAAACATCTCTTTGAGGAGCTTGGCTCCTGGCCCAGAAGAAGATGAAGTCAAAAGATCGGAGCCTCAGGTGTTGAGTCGGGGGCTGCTGAGATGGTTCCACAGCAGAAGGTTCAGGTTTGGTATTAGCAGGGGAACGTCAGAGGCTGCAGCAACACTTTAACCTTCCAGTGGTAAAACTTGAAAACAGTTTCGACTCCGGTGCTTAGAAATACTGAAAAATGAAACACTTCTACTAAACATGTTCTGATAAGAGGCTGAAGAAAAGCAATCAAATGTGGGTTTTTTTTCCCCCTCTATTCACGGACAGAAAAACTGCAGGGATAATAAAAAAATATCCTCGAGGTTTGAGAACAGAGAGCCGAGCTCTGGCAAACGCAAAAAAGCAAAACCTCCTTGAGCGTGAATACTTCATCTGCCCCGTGTCGCTGAGAGAGGCTGATCTTCTGAAGATGAAAGCCTCTTCGTCAGCGGACCTCTCCATGAACGGCCATCAAATCCACCTCGTGACAGCTTTATGGCCGCCTCTCGCTGCTCAGGGTGCGTTTCAGGGAGCAGATGGGAGTGAACTTTAAACTCAGCGGGGAGAGAGCGGCAGCGGCGAGCGCTGACGGTGGGCTCAGCTCGCCTGATGTTTGATTAAGAGGCACGTTGACCTTTGCGAGGCTCCAGGGGGCGCTGAGATACACTCTCACCTGTCAGCCCGCGAGTCTTCACCTTCTCATTATGGCCCAAATCTATCAGTCCACTCAGCAGTTTTTTCTCCACTGTTCGCCGGGAATAACGAAACACTGGAAGACGCCAGTGAAAGGAGGGTCAGAGGGTAAACGAGGAACAGCTCACAGTGTAATGTGGCACACGCCTCCACAGGCTCAGGGTTTCTGACAGCTTCTCTATGTTTTTACTGTGAAGTCTGAACTCGGCCCTCGACGCCTTCACCAACGAGCAGAAGTGATGGGCAGGAAGACGCTGAGGCGAGTCAATACCGCGTGATGGATTGCACCTGTGTAGTGGCACCGGGTGTGCGCCTCGACTGTTCATGACAAATCGGCCATGTCAGACTCCGAGGTATTTCCCACACGATCAATACACACTGACAAAAATGGCTGCTGAGGCCGGTTTGAGAAAAATAAATATGTTTTATACCTTAATCATTTACTTCATTATAATTTCAAATATATATATTGGTGGTATTTATGTGTTTATGCAAAAAACTGCAAATCTAAAAAAATCAATAATATTAACAAACAGTGACATCATTTCAGAAGCTTTCCCATTGTTTATAATGGAAAATTAAAGTTTTCATATCGGCCAACATAACACTGATACCAGTATTGACGGACTGATAATTAACTCGGGCTCGGGACAAATCGATAACTCTGAAAAAGGCATCTATATAATAATCAGTGCTGAAAATAAGCAGCGCGGCCGTTAGTGGTTCAGAGCGCCACTCGAGCATGCACAGCTTTTACTTTACACCAGATTCTCACAGTAAACACTCATATATTATATTTCACACAGCTAGGATTTGTTACTCTTCCTCCTATTTATTTTCATGTACGCTTTTTGACAGGAAATAATCATCTTCCTCTCTCTCTCACACACACACTCACACACACACACACACACATATGCAATTTAAATTCCAGAGGCAAGCTTTGATCACCAGTACATTAGCTTTACATTAGGAGCAGTCATTAGGGGGCGCATCATCCCCGCGACCAATTTGCCTCTGGAAAATAGTGGCTGTGGCCCCGCAGAGGAACAATGAGCCTCAGCAAACCTGATTAGAGCTTTCAGTGGCCAATGGTTCCTCCTGGCAGAGGCTTTGTAGCTGGGCCACTTATTTTCACCGAAACTCTTGGAAGGGCTAGAAATTGAAAAACATCTCTTTGAGGAGCTTGGCTCCTGGCCCAGAAGAAGATGAAGTCAAAAGATCGGAGCCTCACGTGTTGAGTCGGGGGCTGCTGAGATGGTTCCACAGCAGAAGGTTCAGGTTTGGTATTAGCAGGGGAACGTCAGAGGCTGCAGCAACACTTTAACCTTCCAGTGGTAAAACTTGAAAACAGTTTCGACTCCGGTGCTTAGAAATACTGAAAAATGAAACACTTCTACTAAACATGTTCTGATAAGAGGCTGAAGAAAAGCAATCAAATGTGGGTTTTTTTTCCCCCTCTATTCACGGACAGAAAAACTGCAGGGATAATAAAAAAATATCCTCGAGGTTTGAGAACAGAGAGCCGAGCTCTGGCAAACGCAAAAAAGCAAAACCTCCTTGAGCGTGAATACTTCATCTGCCCCGTGTCGCTGAGAGAGGCTGATCTTCTGAAGATGAAAGCCTCTTCGTCAGCGGACCTCTCCATGAACGGCCATCAAATCCACCTCGTGACAGCTTTATGGCCGCCTCTCGCTGCTCAGGGTGCGTTTCAGGGAGCAGATGGGAGTGAACTTTAAACTCAGCGGGGAGAGAGCGGCAGCGGCGAGCGCTGACGGTGGGCTCAGCTCGCCTGATGTTTGATTAAGAGGCACGTTGACCTTTGCGAGGCTCCAGGGGGCGCTGAGATACACTCTCACCTGTCAGCCCGCGAGTCTTCACCTTCTCATTATGGCCCAAATCTATCAGTCCACTCAGCAGCTTTTTCTCCACTGTTCGCCGGGAATAACGAAACACTGGAAGACGCCAGTGAAAGGAGGGTCAGAGGGTAAACGAGGAACAGCTCACAGTGTAATGTGGCACACGCCTCCACAGGCTCAGGGTTTCTGACAGCTTCTCTATGTTTTTACTGTGAAGTCTGAACTCGGCCCTCGACGCCTTCACCAACGAGCAGAAGTGATGGGCAGGAAGACGCTGAGGCGAGTCAATACCGCGTGATGGATTGCACCTGTGTAGTGGCACCGGGTGTGCGCCTCGACTGTTCATGACAAATCGGCCATGTCAGACTCCGAGGTATTTCCCACACGATCAATACACACTGACAAAAATGGCTGCTGAGGCCGGTTTGAGCCTGTAATCGGGGGTGAAAGACGAGACGGACAGTGGCATCGACAGGAGATTTGTTGGGTCAGAGAGCGGGATGGATGGATGGATGGATAGATGGATGGATGGATGGATGGATGGATGGATGGATGGATGGATGGATGGATAGATGGATAGATAGATAGATAGATAGATAGATAGATAGATAGATAGATAGATAGATAGATAGATAGATAGATAGATAGATAGACCTGTACTGCTGCCTCCGAGTGGATGTAAAACATTATGAGCAAAAGCATCATCCCTCCATCAACTGGCCGCGGTAAACGCTGACTTATGTCCTGAATGTGTGTAAAGGCGCAGTACGTGAGACACAGACACCATACTGTACTGATGATGAGGTGGATACCTGCCAGTGAGCATCTGCCCAATCAGCAGGAACTGGCAAAAGCACCACAGACGCTCCTGTCATCCATCAATTCAGCTCCACTGAGCTGCCTGCATGAGCCGGGCACGACACGGTGAATGGATCAGTGTGTGGAAAATACAGTCAGACGCTCGACTACTGTCGCCAAACAGAAACGCAATATTCCATATGCATATTCCACATGCATACTCCAAATCCACTTTTTTATTTTTTTTAAAAAAACACTTTTTACCATTTATTCTGTTCAATCATATAAATCAACCCTGTAAAAACAGTCTTACTGGACCCAGCTGCTTTATGTGCCAGAGTTGGCTCCAGCAGCAGCAACGGAGACTCCTAATAAATCCTGACAGGACCGTATCTGCCCACACTGAGGAGGCCCCTCACCTCATCTCAGACTCCACGCCCCCAACGCGCATCCACCCCACCCACCCCCCCTCGCTGCGTTTCCCCTCGCCGGCTTTCGCCAGAGCGAGTAACTGCTGTCGATCACACGTAAAACACTCGTCTGATTACACTCCATCATTTTCAGACTTTTATTGTTGTTGTTGTTGTTGTTGTCGTTTTCTCTGCTAATGAACCACAAAGCTGTGTTTCTCTCTTTTGATTTCAAACATACATAAATATATGTGTGTGTGTGTGTGTGTGTGTGTGTGTGTGTGTGTGTGGCACCACTGCCCTTGGCACTTTATGTAATGTGCAGAGAAAATGGCAGTCCGTGAGGCATTCCAGGGGCTCCCAATTAATTCAGATGAATCCCTATCATCCATATCATAATTAATAATATATAAGCTCCACAAGGCACAAATGCACAAAAGTTAATTTAGCAATGCAGGATGTTCTCCCAGTGCCCTGTGAAGTAATATCTTTCTAATGTTTAGGGAATACACAACATTTCCCAGTACAACAGGTGCTTTTTCATCTGCGGTCTGGCTGGCTGGCGTTAACGATCTCATTAGACAGCCACTCAGCGCGGGGAAACTGCCTGTGGCACCTCTGCCACACGACAGGGAGCACAACAACACTGCAAAGCCGCGGAGGCCGGACATCTGTCTGACGCCGCAGCTGCAGGAGATGCCGCTTTACTTACAAGATGGACAAGATGCTGAGAGAAAATTTAAAAAAAGAGGAAAGGGTAATTGAATTTGTTGGGTACCACCATGCACAAAGCCGCCGTTACTGCACTGAGCCTGGAGAGGAAAGCTGAAAACCCTCTCAGAGCAGGTTGGGCATAATTACCCAGAATTCAAGCCGGCAGTTTCCCCAACTTCCTCTGCCAGGACTCAAATGGCACAGATTAATCATACATAGATCGCCTGATGGCAGGAGGCGCTGAGGAAATGCTCCTGCAGGGGGATCATAAAGCTTCTGAGGGAGACGTTTCTACAGCAGGAACGCGACCTCCACTTCACAGCGAAGACTCCAGTCTTTAAAAAATACTGGTACATTCAGAGTTTAGACGCCATATGTTTACGTTTACATCCGACATGCCAGGCTGGATTATTATTAGCTGGATCCTGCACCTTGTGGACCAGACATCTGTCAGACATCTGTCATTTCGAGGTGGTGGGTGATGAGAGCAGCAGCAGTTTTATTAAGTTCCAAAATTTGCTTTTTGATTTGAGTTTTGTTTGATGCAACTGGAGACAAAAAAACCCAACACACAATGGCGAAACTAACTCCACCTTCACGATGTGGAGCAACATTGTCCGGTCCAGCGCGATGCCGCCGCTCGCAGCGTTCCGGCTCTCCTGCCCCCCCACTCAGAGACGTCTGATTGCCCAGTCCGACAGAATGCCACTAATCTCGTCTCAGTTTTGGCCGAACCGTTTTCCACAGCTTGGTTAAAGTAGGTTTCCAACTCCCTCATCATGTTGGACGGTGTGGAGCAATTTGAAAGTCAAAAACTTGGCAGTGTAACCTTTTTATTTATTTTTCCACTTCCCCCTCTCCATCTGCCCCCCTGTCTGTCTGCCTGTCTGTCTCACTCGCTTTGCCATCTCTCCATCATTCACCTCCACTCTGCTCCTGTTTACCTTCCGTCTCACACGAACATCTGAGACACCGATACACACACAGACAAAACAGCAAACACTATTGTGATGCAGAGATTATGAACAAATTGAGTCCTCGACTTGTGCGCTTGCTCAATCTGGAAACACAGTCTCCCTGTGAGATGCAATTACCCGCAGCCGCATCAGTTAAGTGTTGGAAAACCAGCTCATCACGTCAGAGTCTGGAGCGGTGTTCGCGCGGGAAAGAGGCAGAAATCGTCGTTAATGCTGAGCACAAAGGAGAAAGAAAAAAAAATAATCGAGGAACTGAGTCACACCGACAGACTCATTAGTTCCTCTTCTCGCTGTAGGCGGAGATAATCACAGCGTGAAAAGCGTCCAGTCGTTTTTGATTATGACGTATCAGTGTACAGACTCCGGAATTAGCCTCTGATCAAAATGCCATCAGCGCATTATGTGGGGTCTCCTCATCCAAAACACTGACAGAACGTTTCCACGGCACCACACATTTCCCAATTTTTCCCCTACACTCAGCTGTACAACCTCACACATCAATACACAACTCAACTGTGACCAAGGATTGGACGTAAGGAAACATAGATAGATAGCTAGATAGCTAGATAGCTAGATAGCTAGATAGCTAGATAGAGAGATGGATAGATAGATAGATAGATTTTAAGTAGATACCTTTGTCATTAGATTGTTTTAAAAACTTTGTGAATTGTGTGTAAGTCGCTGATAAGCTGCACACTGAGCTAGCGTCTTAATTTCACCATGATGAATAAACAGACATAAAGTCGGAGATGGAAGAAATCAACACGGCCACTTGAACAAGGCCAATTACCCAATCTCCTCGTAAAAGACGAACGGGGCGACTCAAGATGCAAACGATGTGGCAACGGACAGGGCGAGGCCGTATGAGATATTCAGCCACTGTATACTCATTATTCCACAGGGGGCGCTCAGCGTGGTGCAGCCTGGCTAAGTGGTGATTGATTGCTCAGGACCTGGGAGACTGTGCAGCAGACGGAGGCGGCGGATACCGCGATGCAGCTGAATATCTTCAGGAGTTCTGTGTGGCACGTTAGACAAAAAGAAACAAAGTGTGTGATCTTTTTTGCAGCAGTTATTAAAATAAAAGGAGCAACAGGAACCAGGATGTAGAGCGTTATGTGTTTCCATCAATAAGACCAATAACACTGGTGCAACAATGCAGTTTGCTCTCAAATGCAGAAACTGAATAACCTGAATAACAATACGTGTCAGTAATAATCAATTGACCACTATGATCAATGGTAAATGGCTACTCTGTCTCCATACATTGGCAACAGCCATATATTTACTATAAGAGATGTGGCAGCTGTATTGATTAGTCATTAAAAAGAAGTGCAGGTTGTTTTTCATGGCGATTTCAATCAGCGTCCAATTATCGTTACTATCTCTCTCTACCTTTTTTCTACCTTTTTTCCCTATAGCTCACAGAGTCATGAGCCAACAGGTAAATAACAGAAAGCAAAGAGTCTGTTTTTATGAGAGACGATGGCTCCTCAGGAGACAGGAGAATAAAAGCCGGCTAACTACCCTCGTCATAAGATTCCAGCTCCTACGCTGCTAAAGCTGATGACTCCAGCCATCTGCCTGCCTCGCTCGATCGCTCCACAAACAAACGTAGCCAAAGGGGAGACGCTGGGTTTGATGGATTCTAGTCTGCCTAATGAAATGCCACTGTTGTGCACTAAAGAAAAAAAAAAACAACTGTGGCCGGCATAAAGGTCGGGATAAATCAAGTCCCTCTGTCCCAGACGTCGCATTTCTGATTCTGCAAAAAATCTGACCCCAATCACGGACGTAAATATCCACAGGTATGCACGGACACGAGGGCACAGCCACACCGGCGCCATCGAAATAACAGAATCTCTTAGTGACGTAGGCTTAAGGCTAATTGAAGATTCTAGATATGTCGGATGTTGGATCTGACAACTTCTTTTTTCTCTCCTTACAGTTAATTGAAAACATCGTTAACGCCCGATAATGAAATCATTTGGAAGCGTTCGTTTCCACCTCGGTGCTGTTACGACACAACGCGCTGTGTGATGCTGCTGAGCGCCTCAGGATGCGCTGACAGCGGCGTCTGGGGAGCCGTGACTGTAACGCTGACTCACTCACCGCAAGACGGCGGGTAACAGGTGCACAGATACCAGGTGTCTGGAAAATCGTGGCGCACACGGTGCAGGGATCATTGCACAGCGATCGATAAAGCGCCATGCATGAGGAGGTGGACAAACAGCGCTGTGATTTCACCTCGTCTTCACGTGGTTACTCAAACGGCCGGGGCGTGAAAACAAGCGGAGTGAGCTATTGACATAACACCTACGAGTTGGCCCGCAGCCACCGGGCTCGTATTGAAAAGGCATTAACTTTGTAGTGCAGCACCAAATCAGGCCGGGCGGTCCTCCATCAAAACACAAAACACACCAACTGGCCTGAAGGCGCACGAGCGGTTGTAGCACGAACCGACAGCTGTTACGACGAACATAACAGAAGCGGCGAGTAAACAGCAGCACATCTGCTCGCGGTCTGCGCTCGGGGGAGGGGGGGGGCGTACAGTTACGACGCAGCAAATGAAGCTGATCCTCAATAAAGGTGACAGTGTGTACATGGAGATCCCCCCCGTTGCCTGGTGGGATAACCTCATCCCTGAAATGTCAACTGCTCCACTTCCCAGATCTGTTGTTTCCTTTAAAGGGCCGAGCAGAAAGTCAATATCCAATAAGTCACCTAATCAATATTATATATGTATATCAACATTTGGTGGAATTAGACTGTGACGTCTGGAGTCTCGAGACTAGAACAGGGTTTTCTAAGTTGTAAACTTAGAAACGCTCCTTATCAATAGGTGCACATACGATACCGATATAGATTTTTTTTTTCTTGTCATTATCCTTTAAATTAGCTGGGCCTTCATACTGACTCCATGGGAAAGTTATTGGAATTGTAACTCTGGTTTCATGTCAGTAATAAAACATAAACACAAATATTGACCGCGTTCAAGCTACACTACGCCACCGCCAGCGTCGGAACAATAATGATATTGATTTTGTACTTATTGCCAGGCACTTCTTAAACGTCAATTAACAGGGGATTGGATAAATGCCACACAACCATTACAACAATCACACTCATGCTGTGGTAGCAAAGCCACACTATAATGTAGTACTGAACCTTATTACAGCAGGGATCAATATGAGCTTATTATCAATATATCTGTATTGATAAATGAAATAAAGCCTTATGAATCCTGTGTTCTAATATAACTATGAAGAATAGGTGATAGAGGAAATTCTAGGATAATGTAAATTATTTAATTGGTGTGATTTACTTCACTGTTATAAACCATTTACTACATAAATACCCCAAAACTCACCTTTGAATATGTGTAAGGGGAGGAAGCATAAATCTAGTCTCAGTGTCAGGCAGCCACACACACGTTAAAATTAATGAGACAACAGCCACCCATGTTTACTCACACCGAGGGCTCAGTTTTAAATATTATAACCATGACAACGGGACCCTTCCTGCCTAGACGTCTGAATACACCCTCCGTCGTTTGCAGTGATAAATAATATTTTTCCACTTTCATTCGGGCCGAGAGAGACAAAACATCAGTCAGTCGACGACGACAACAACAACAACAACACCTCCCGCCACACCCCCCGTCCGCGTGCCCTTGAACAGGGATGTTTGCCATGTCAGGGAACAATTAGTCTCGAAACCGGCACCTTGTGAAAGCGCCGGCGAAACAAGCGCCTGGACGCGATTCAGAGTCGTCTCTGCCCGGTGCCAGAAGCTCATGCATCTGCAGACATCAAGCACACGCTGCTCCCCACACTGTACCGCCACGGAGCGGGTGAGATAATAGCCTACGTATCCCATGGTAACATCTTCGCTGTCATTACCCCTTAGGCATCTGAATGCAGACTTGATTAGCTGCAATTTCCTGCACAGGCACAACACCTTGAGGCCGTTCTGGCGCCCATTTCTCACCGCTACCTGCTTCTCTCGCAGACAGAATAACCCCCAGTGGAGAACGCCGGCATCCAACCATCACGCCTGGTGGTCAGAAATCACGCTGTGCAGATTTCTACCTATTATTCCGAGGACTTCAAACTGAGGCACAACAGTTAGTCTCCGTCCCCGGAGTGCGGGCTTACAGTGCAGGAGGCAATCATTTGGTGCAATAAACCTGTCAAGTCGAAGCCAAAGCGCACGGTCCGTTTCCCTGTCATGTTCCCTTCCACGTCACCACCTGCGAAATCGAACTCTCGGGATCAAACATTTTCACGGACGATTAGGTCAATAAATTAAAAGAGTGGATTTGGGGGAGACAGAGGCGGAGATCGTTAAAAAAACACACACAAACACAGTATACAGGAGACCTGAGGGAGCCGGAGAACCTCCGGGTCGTGTTCTGGATGAAACATGTGCACGACCTCCAGAGTTTAGTGCATAACCTGAACTGACAGGTTGTAGATCTGAGTGAGGAGGACGAAACGGACGAACAAACGTCAGGAGTCTGGCAGCACACAAAGACATCATGGAGGTGATTTATTTTTTTTTTTTCTCTCTTCAGGTGCATCTTCACCGCAGGGGTGTTGTTCCATCTCCAGCAGGAGGAGATTGGAAGAGGTGGAAAAAAAATGAGTTTTGAAATATGAAACAATAATTTGGCAGAGATATAAGTTTTTAAATAGCTGTTATGTAGGTATTTAACTGGTCTTATTATATGATGCCCAAGAGACCGCTCTTAAAACCAAAACAACAACAACAACAACTGTGAATCAAACAAACAAAGTATGAGGATGCTTTATGCTAAGCTAAGCCATTAGCATTCTTACTAACGTCTACGAACGTCTCACTTCCAGCAGGAAAACTACTCCATCATTATATCTTCAGCTTAGGCTTGAACTGGCTGCTTCAGGGCCCCAGATGTTTAAGACGAGGGGAAAAGTGCTGCACAGGCACCAGCTAAGATGAAAAGAAAAAAAAAAGAAAAGAAAATCCACTTAACCGTGTATGTGCTCGACTATTTGGAATAAAGTGACCAGAATCCTCATAATAAACACTTGTTTCCACTTTTGATTAAGCGGGGGTACAACAAACGAGGTTACACACACACACACACACACACACACACACACACACACACACACACACACGCACATTTTCACAGAGAATAAGGTCACGAGGAGGAGAGAGACCTTCATCTAACAGCAAAGCAACCGTTTAGAAAACCCTGACTCCACACAGCTGTGTCCCACATCCTCCGAAACGGCCTGGAGTGTTTGCAGAGAGCAGCGTATTCAGCTATAAATATAGCAATCATGGCACCAAAGAGAGAGAGAGACAGAGAGAGAGAGAGAGAGAGAGAGAGAATGAAAATCTGATGAAATGACTGCCCAGGTATAAAGTTGCTCGAGTCTGAAAAACCACCGAGTTGCACATATTCAGATAACGCCAGAAGAGTCAGAGTCATACGAGATATTACAGTTCATTAATGCACGGCGGACTTTAATATTTAACCATTTAAAGAATAAAGACCTTTAAAAGAGAGGCGATATTGGCCCCTAATATTGGAAAAAAAAAATCCCCCAAAGCAGATGAAAGGGCTGGGCTCATGCATCGGTGCATATAGCTGCCCGCAGCGCCCTGCAGACGGATGGAGTAATATATCCTGCACCTTCCAGCTGGAGATGCAGTAAAATATTAATGGGAGCCTCCTTGGGCAAAAGGTTACCTCTGCCCACACAGGACTCACGAGGCAGAAGAGACCCAGCCAATGGCAAAAAGGACTTTTCACTTTTCATTATATGATCTGGCCTCATAAAAAAAACACAACTGAACTAAAGTTTCCAACTCCTCCACCACCTTTATTTATTAAATAAAAGCGCGTTTGGGACTTGGTTGGCTTTTACCGCAGGATAATCAGACTCCATCCGCCACGTGCCGCCACGTGCGGATCACAGCGTCTTACCAACATGTTGCCCTGCATCTTGGCGGTCTCGATCAGACTCCTCTCCTTCATCGCGTCCGCTCTCCCTCTGCTCCCTCTGCGCCGGATGTGCTGCCGTCAGCTCCCCGTCCCCGGCTCTTCCCACTCAGACCCCTCGTGCGCTCGTGAGCCCACCCACTCATGAGCCGGATCACTACACGACGGGAGACAACGTGGGCTCGCCGCCTGTGCGCGCGCGGTGTCGGTGTCGGCGCCGCTCGCCCTCCGGTTTGCGCGCGCGGCAGCAAATCAGCCGCAGGATGAGACGTGGGCACGTGCCAAGTTTGAATGGGTCATGAGATAAAAGCAGAAGATCTCGGGTGGAGTGAGAGTGCGCGCGCGCTGATTTGGATCATTTTACGACGTGAGACGGAGAGCGCGTGAAATGACGACCTGCGCAGACAGAGACTGACGCCACATCAGCTGCAATCAGCTGTCCACGCGCGTGAAGGTGATGCTGGTGGAGCAGAGTGCCACGGTGGACATCAGGTGTCCACATCAGTCTCACCGCGGTGATGGGCGTTTAGTGCGTAAACAGCTAAAGGTCACAGTTATTAAAGGGAATGAATTATCCATCCATCAGAGAGCTGCTGGGAATCACAGTGAGCCTCCTCCAGCCTCGCTCCCAAACCCACAACACCTGAACATGACCAGATATAACCATATCAACAAACTTTACCAGGCGTCTCCACCAAATTATTATTCACATATGATGAGTCACGTGTTGTGCGCCTGTGGCTAAAAGGCTTTTTTGGAAAGGATGGGAATACTGGCTCAAACCAAAAGGGAGCTGCATCCCATCAGGACTCATCAACAGAGCTGCAGCAATTAGTGCATAAAACCTGCTGTGATGCTTTTACTTGTCAAAGGTGACAGTTATCCAGATGTTTGGGTGTGTGTGTGTGTGTGTGTGTGTGTGTGTGTATATATATATATATATATATATACATACATATACTACAGTGATATTATATCATGAAATATGTAATATATAACTTTTTGTGAGTAGTATATCTATATATATATATATATCTATATATATATATGTCTATATATATCTATCTATCCATATATATATATATATAAATTTATTTATTTTTTTTTTATGTATCTATGTTTGCAAAATGACACAGATTCAGGTTTAGGATGCTGCCTCTGACTTTAATGTGCTGAATATAAAGTTGTACAGTGGTGACGCAGGCGCCGGCGCCTGAGAGTCGGAAACGGACAGCAGCCACTCACCGACTGCAGGTTCCTCCAAGCGGGAAGTGCACGCAGCATGTCGCACATAAATCTCATTTTAAATAGGGCCCGGTATTAATTACTGTGGATGGGGCTGTCAAAACAACCTAATGGGAGCATCAGCTCCCTGCGCTCCAGCTGGACTGCTGACACAGAGAGAACAGAGGCAGGAAGCTGCTGCTTCATTACCGTGTCTCCATTTCTCCTGTGGACCTGTGTCAAACGCACACCTACATGATAAAGCTCATACAACATGCTGATACACACAGCAGCCGTATGGTTCCCTGACAGCACCACATTCAGTAACGGTATTAGGTATCGAACACGATGCCATGTATTCCCCCTACTACACACGCCGGCCGTCTGCCAAGCTGGAGTCCGCACAAACTGCTGAGGCAGCCAAGGACATCTGTGACAACAACGGTGGCCACGCAGCAACAGGCCATTACAGGCAATGTGTGTGTTATCACAACACACACCTGTACGCTGCAAACTCCCCTGTCACCGTGACAACATGGACGCCCCACCTGTGTCAGCACTTTATTACCCACTCAAATGTAAGATATGGACGCAATCTCCTGTTGTCGCCAGCGACATTGACCTTTGACCTCAACAATGTCAGCATCATCCCCTCACGATATTAGTTACTCCACTGATGTAAACCTTTATCATAACATGACCTTTGACCTTTGAGTCAAATAAACCCCGCATTTTTTGCAAAAGTAAATGTTTGTGCCAAATGCAATTTTGTGCTTAAAGTAATTAATTTGCAATTACATAAAGTAATTAATTTGTAATGACTTTAATCTGTTCCTGAGCGACCGTGTTCACGGGAGTGGGACAAGCTGGAATTATCATAGTAATTTAAAAAACTAATAATAATAATTCTAATAATACTGCGACCAGCCGCGGCGGTCGCCGGCGTGGAGGAATAAAAGCAGCTGGTCATAAAAAGAGCCAGTCGACTGTTGCACAGCCAAAACTACCGAGCTGCACGGGAGCCCTGCAGGCGGAGAGTGTGTTGACGGGCGGCGTCCAACTCCAATACGGAGCACCACAAGCGGCACACTGCTGCGCTTCATCAAGAGTTAATGAACTAAAAATCTCACAAAGTCAGAAAAGTCGTTTCCCCTGTAATTTCATGCAACCACCTGACAAAAAAAAAAAGAAAACACAATCCAGCAACATGAGAAGAAGAAGAAGTGGGGAGACAGATGGTGGAGCACAGAGCCACAGAGCCGTGATCTGTCCACAGAGTCAGAGTCTGCGACGACACAATGAGGCAGAACACACTAAGCTGTTCTCTGACAACCGACCTGAACAACATGTCAACCTGTGCAAAGAGCCCGGGGACAAATCCAAATAAAGAGCTGGGGAGCGATCTCATTGGCCGATCTTTACTGCCTCTGTCGTTTGCCCGTTACACAGTGCTGTGCATAAGAAAAGCAAAAGAAATGAAAACCATCTGTTACTGTATACGACAACAAATAAAGCCGAGGTGAAACCAATGGTTAAGTGGAGCACAAATCAACTCACCCGCTGAGGAGACCTGTCACTGGGCCTGTTTATCTACCTCTCCTCTAGCTGCCTTTATTATGTACAGTATGCGTTATACCTCAAAACGGCGTTTAATCACACGCCGCTAAACGACACGGGACAGCATCACAACAGGAACACATCCTCGCGTATTCTCAGTGGCTCATGTTGTTTCTACCTACAGATGAAAAGTTACATTATCGAGGAGTGGGAAGCACTTAGAGTCCAACATCAGCATCTCTGCATCTCCACAACATCTGAGGACCTCCGCTGGTGGGACGCTCCATAATCGAGATAAAAGAGTTTAGCAGTGACCCCGGCAGCAGGGCGCCAGATCGTTACCGTCTCTAATGAATTCATGTAAAGCCACAATTAATCTTGCATCCTCCATGCAGGGGGGGTGGGGGGTTGAGGGGGGATCTATTAGCCGCCATCGACGGCACACACAGATCCATAAAAATCATGAAATGACGTGATGTTTGCTGCAAAGTTCAAGTCACCTTGAGGAAAACAGTGTCACAAAATGCAAAAAGTGAAAAGTGAACGTTCTGAGTTCAGAGACGCTAACGAAGGACGACGCAGAGTAAATTGGAAACTTTAGCTCGGGTTCACAGCATCAGTGAGTCGGTCCTCGGTCGCACTCGGCAGCACGAGATGGAAAAGTTACTGCAATTATTTTTCCGACTTAAGGGGAGTTCTGCTTCCCTCCACACCAGGATGGCGCCAGTAAGTACTTCTGAATATTAATGGACCAGTTGCCTTGAACAGCAGGCGTTTGTCAGGACGCCGGATCAGATTCATCACTTTAACCTGCTCCGCTCCGCTCCGCTCAGGGATGGATGATGACTCCCCACCCGCCCTGAAACTGGCTCCCGCCTCACAGCCTCGCAATCCAGACATTTCAAACAGGAAGTGAACAAGAAATAAATGCCAGGATGCAAAAATGTATAACTGTTTTGATTTTTTTTAATAATTGAAATTGGCTTTTTAGAAACGCTGTGGCAATAAACGATCGAATTAATGAATTCAAACAACAGGTTCTGTGGAAGAACCAATTACTGATGACAAACGCGTTTCATTCATTCATGATCAAACCCCGCCGGTTATCGACAGGTACAAATAATGAAGCGCTGCCGCTTCAGGCTTTAACTGGTATTACAACACGTGTTTTCTCAAAAGGCAATGAAAACACACCACAACCCTTAACGCCACTGAGGGAACAGTGCGACTGCTGAGTGCTGCACCTACTGGAGCCCCATTCATGGAGAAATCCAAAACATCTGCAGCACTTAGCCTGGATCAGCCTGTCCAGGGTTCAGCCCGCAGCTGTAGTACCTGCAAATAACAAGTCTGTCTTCTCAGCAGTTCTTCTGTCTGAGTCAGACGCACTGTGTATCCCTCACACAGAGTAAACACTTCCACCGACCGGGCTGCTCAGCAATGCTAACAACCATTAAGGTTGACTGATGGCACAGCGGAGGTGGCTGTGTCCTGCACGTCTGCACAACCCCCCCCCCACCGTGCTGCGGCTGCAGGGAGCCACTCCTGTTCAGCCAGGAGAGGATACTACGTGACAAGGGAATAAGGTCTGGATCACAGGTAAGGATCCAGTTCCTGAAGGTGCTGGATCAGGGTTGGAGTTCCGAAGCTCTGAAACACTGCTGTTGAAGGTGCATCTTCCCCTGCCTGTTGCACCAGGGCGTCCACATACTTTTGGCGACACCGCAACCATGCAGAGTTGCATATTTTTTTTTATCCACACTACTGTTTTTCTTTCATGCATAAATCTCCCTGAGGGAAAAACATCTGGATGCGGCCACTCTGCTTCGCCGCCTGAAATCATAGCACGGCCAATATGGATTTTTGAGGTCGATGTCAATACCAATATTAGAGTGAAAATAAATTGTGATACGGATATATCGGCTGGTACACACACGCACACACAAACAAACAAAACAAAAATTGGCAACGATTCCTGGAATGCCATTAGCAAAACCCTTATAAGAGAGAAATGTACCTGCGGCCTGATATTTCACAAAAATAATATAAACAAACGATGACATCATTTCTCTCTGTGTGTTTCCATATAAAATATATATGTTACCTGGATTTATGACTTATCTGCAGAACTCATTCACTTCATGTAGATTTAACTTCATCCTACAATCCTACACTTTCTACTCCGCAGGAGTGAATAATGACACAGGCCAGTGAGGCTTCCGCCTCGTCATCCTCGCTGTCATTTCTGCTGCTTTGGAACGAGCTGCATTCCGATGTGCCACTGGAAAGAGCTGCCTTTCATTACCAGTCACGGCCCGTGGATGCTGGGTATCTGTGAACGCCCATTTTGGAAGATTAACTACAGGAATATGCTCCAGTGTCTGATAACGGGAGAGGCGCATCACGTCGCCCAAGGTGGTTTCTGGGGCAACGGCGTGGCCATCAATCAGCTGTGTGTAATCATACACGAAATCGTTGTCAGCATGCAAATTAGTGTCACATTTCACACACGCCGCATCTGCACACCTGAGAAATTAAAAAATGCCTGCTGAACAGCACTAAATCTGGATGTGTGTGTGTGTGTGTGTGTGTGTGAAATGTGACTGGACAATACATCACACCGGAATATTATTAGTTATATAGGACAGAAAAAAGTGAATGCACGGTGAATTATTCAAGAAAACACATCAGGATATGAACGGAACGAGTTCCTGCAACACTGATGATGAACTCACGTCCCTGATCCCAATCACGCTGCAGGTCAAGGGGTCAAACGGACTATGATTCCATAACGAGCCAATAAAAACTCTCCCCCAAAACCAAAGGGAGTCATTTTGTCAGACTTGTGTTCGACTGACATGTGACAATGTTTCCAGCGTGTACACAAAGCTCATCTCTGATCCTCAGATCCACCTCTCAGCAGGAAAACACAAAAGCTGCTCCTGTGCACCTGTGTGCAAACTCCACCACGACACAAACACACAAACGAGGCTACTACTGACACAGATACACAAATACAACGGCTACATTTACGAAAGAAGCTACGAATAGCATCAATCCACAGCGCAGCCTCATTAAGACATTTATTAACTTTATCATTAAGAGATAGAGTTAACGATGCAACAAGCTTTATCCCTGAGGCTCTGGCTCATCTGAGGAATACCACCCCTCCCAACCCCAAAACCAGGTTACCCCAGAGGACGTGGCTGAGTCGGCTCATTTTCAACATCGCACCTGCATATCTGTCCCACTTTCCACTGTGCACCTCATTTCAGACCCTATTGTCTCCGGGGGCCAAAAAAAAAAAATCCAACAAAAACACACAGAGTAAAACAAATACAAACGTCTGGCAGTATTGAAATACCAGAAAGTATTTATTTCAAACAGCTCATTGCTGTCGGCCCCTGCCGTCTTTGTCCGTCTGTGTCCATACATCCTGGAGGATGATACATAAAGCATTGATCTGGAAGGTCACAGACGGGAGCACAATAAAACTGTTGTTTATGTTCAGGCGCGGCGTGCTCATTGTCATGGGGGAACGGCATCTTGTTCTCGGGGCATTGCCGAGCACAACGGGAGCTAACAAGACAAATCATTCCTTTTTAACAATTCCGGGGACGCGGGGACGGATGAGGCTTGTGCGATGGGTTGTACACGAGCGTTTTGCAATAAGTCAATGAAAGTGCCTCCACCAGTTATATGAAAATGGGATGTGGCAGGGTCGCGCTGTACATTTCAATAAAGGCAGCAGATTGGAAAACGCGGCGAGACGAGGACGGAGCTCGGAAAACGGCATGTGAAGTCACGGACGAGCCAAGAGAGGCCAGTCCCACCAGAGAGGCTAAATGACGGCCTTCGTTCACATGATTATACGCAGCACGTCCATGTAGAGGCAATTTAATAACAACACAATAACAACACAACATCTGGTTCTAACACCTCTTCAGAAATGCAATTATAATATACAGCCTAAAATGAGATACTTTATTTGTCCTTAAAGGGCAGAAAATCACGAAATCTGGACAGAAACAAACAAACAAACAAACAGAAAAAGAAGACGCTGCCTCCTATTGAACGAAAAGGAGGCAGCGAAAATCAATTGTGCAACTCCTCCGTAAAATTGGGGAACTGAGAGGTTGCTCTGGTTTTTTAACAATCACATTCAAAGCCAATTCGCTTCTGCCTGAAATCAAGTGACTCAAATTTCACTGGAAGATTTGCTGTTGTTGTTGTTGTTGTTGACACTCGGATATAAAGCCACAACTTCACATGAGAACGCAAAAAAAAAACATTCAATTTAACATGCTCACATCCTAAAAGACAACACATAGCCTTAACCTATAACAACAACAACAACAACAATAATAATAATAACAACAACAATAATAATATGTACAAAAATCAAATTACTATAGGAGTGCTCAGATACTACGGTATTCCGGAGTACACATCAGTATCCTGGGATAACATATTCCGCACTCGTTCCCGGTGACAACCTGTGGACTGACATGTTGCTGAGAAAGTGACACATTGCGGATGAGAGTGAATAACTGTCTCAACGGTCTGTCGCCGCTGCCTGTCATTTCCAACAGGTCATCACAGATCATATCCTTCAAGACGCCGCATCAATACAAATGAGGGATCCAGCCACGGAGGTTAATAGTGACATCACTTGTCATGAAGTTCCACTTTTACTACATTGCATTTATTCGAGTTCATAAATACAGATTGCGTCGATGGAGATACTTTTTTTTTTAACTTTTTTTAAAAAAACAATAGGAGTGAGAGAAAAAACAACAGAGACAGAATCAACTCACAAAGGCTTGTGGTTATTTATATATATATACGTCTCTCTGGATGTCTGACAGAGGCCATTCCACACATACTTTCGCCCTGAGCACTTTTTGTGTGGGTTTCAGATCTGTAGAGGAAAAAAAAATCCAAACACAACGTGGCGGCAGGAGCAGAAAGTGGCCCGTGAGAGTAAATACATCACAGAGGAGCAGCAATAACGGGTCAGAGTGGGTGAAATTACAGTTTTATGGCGAGCAACTGGAATCACGCTGTCTTACGTGATGAGGTAGAAACGTCCCGCTGTGTCTCGATCAGACGGCAGAGCGATGTCAGATTGCCTCTTCATGAAGCAAATCGCATCCTATAAACAGCCGTAATGATTTTTTGGCTCATACAGTCTGAGCTATCCCTCTATTTAAGTAGAAAGAAAAAAAAAAACATGCTTCAAAGGCCCCAAACCCCAAACTAATCTAAACCACTTATTCACTTTAGTCCCACCATCAAGAAGCCATTAATTTAATGGTTTTACCATTTCAGATGCCTCATTATGCACCGGCCCACTTTGCCGAGTGAAGATCGTGAACTCTTTCATCCAGCAGAGGGCAAAATTAAACGGAACCCGCAGCCTTAAGCTATTTTACCATTATACTATATCTACAACGAGAACGGTGGAAGAAGTGGCGCAGTGGGATGTGTAATGGGATCAGACAGTGGCGGATACCTTGGCTACAGGGAGTTCAGACTCCTCTGATGGGTATTAATGCCTCTGGGGGAACATGGCGGTTATGCTTGTAATTTTAGATATAGCTCGAGTGTCGATCACCCGGCCGGCGGCGGCGGCTGTTTACTGTTGCTGTGCCATTTGTCTCGTCGGGCCTTGTTGACTCCTCGCGATACGCCACCAGATGGGCTGTCACGACCCGAGCGTTTTGTCGAGCCAACCGCTCACTCAAGGGGCCGGGGAGGTCTCGCCGACTCATGCAATTACCCCCCCCCCGCCGTGTCAATCACTGCCAGGAAAACACAGCGCGGCTGCAGAGCTGTCGTGGGCGAGTTACACCGACGCCGCTTCCGACACTGGACGGAAAACATGCACATAAGCGTTATGTTTTTCCCTGGGATAACACAGTGCAAAGTTCCCTGTTTTCCCAAAGGGTTTCCCCCTGTAGTACAGCAGCGCTGAGCTGAGGGGGCCGGCTCCAGGACCTGATGATTAAATGCACACACCAGTAGGTTATTGCAACCAGAAATGCCACGACAGCAGAATTAGCAAACCGCCAGACATTTACTTCACCTACTGGTGTTAAAAAAGGAGGAATTTGTTGCATTATTCATTTCACGGGTGGGGGGGGGCGTGGGGGGGGTGGGGGGGAGAGCTCTCAGATGTAGAGCCGTTTAAATCTGATTTCATTGTGCACACGGAAACAAGCTCGAAAAGGGCACCAGGTGCGATTGCCTTTTCCGGCCACAAGGTCAAGACAGACCTGTTCACACTGCTGCCAGTCACCAGCAGGGGGTGGGGGTGGGGGTGGGGGGGGTCATCCGCAGCGTGGATGACTGAGCCGGGTTCGACCAGCAGCACAGACCCTGAACAACCCTGTAACGCCATCATCAGGTGCTAATGGAGGACAGACGACCTCAAGAGGCAGGAATTCAAAGTGCAAAGATGACTGCGATGGACGTCGTCCTGCCATTTTACCAAGGATGCAAATTTAAAAAAAAGAAAAAAGAAGAAGAATCAATAATCATTTCCATAGAGTCCAGTGAGGGAGTTGGAGTGATAACAGTGCACTGCATTGGGCCCTGAGTGTAATGAGAGCAGGGATCGATACCTGGCACCTTCACGCTGGCGTTTGCCCTGATGTTGGACCACGCTGCCGGTGTAATTAAGAATTTTCCCCTCGACCCAAATCCCTGTCAGCTCGGCCACTGTGCACCGTGATGTATCTGCTGCTCGGCAACCAGCCGCCTGCCATCGTTCCTTATATTATGATACACGCTCAGTGAGCACAAAGGAGTTTTACTTCAAGAACACACAAAACACTGCGTCTGGACAAATAAGAGATTCTCCGGTTACTCGACGGGACAAAAGTTCAATGGACAAAGTCAGAGTGATGGTTGTGTATTGGGGCAGCAGCAGTTAATACATATTCATCACTTTCTTTGCTTTTTGTCTGTTTTCTTAAAACCTTCGTTTCACCATTAGCATCAGAGGAGATTGAGGGGGTTGGAGCAGATGCAGAGATTAGCGAAGTTGCAAATGGTTCGGGAACCGGTGGAGCTAATTGGGATTTAGTGAGCGCAAACAGAACCGCGGTGCCGTCAGGGGCCAAGATAATCAAACTAGCCTGCTGTGACCGGGGAAAGACAAAGGAGGGAGATGAACGAGTCGCAGAGTCAAAACAAAAGTTCAGCTCGGATTTTTTTTTTTTATTTTACCCTCAGAGCTGTGGGAATTTTCCAAACTGCAGGAATCCCACTTTTATTAAATCTGAGCGGAACATTTCAACTTCCTGCTGCACATTCTCATAAAAACACTGTTGCTCGAGCTCAACCACAGAAGAAGCAGTAACATAAACCAGTCAGTCAAACTGCTCCTTCAACATTACACAGCATATAGTGTATATATATATATATGTGTGTGTGTGTGTGTGTGTGTTTCCTATGTCAATCAGATGACACATGCAACAAAATCACCTAATTAGCAACGATGCACTAAAAAATATACTGTACACGAGCCCACACTTACTGCAGTGCCACACTGCCACCTAGTGGCTCCTTTATCTAAAGACTGTTTTCATGATAATTAAACTGCAGTATTTGAGTGAGGGGGTTGTATTAACTTATATCAATACATATCAGTACACATATCAACACAACAGCTGGACCTGGTGATCATCATCTGCTTGTGTCTGCGTGTTTGGGTAAATGCCTCATCACACACCCTGACGTATGGTAAATAGAATGGCAACGTTACAATTCAAATAGAAATAACACAATAATGTCCCCAGTGATGTCTTAGTGGGTGACTCCAAACTGTTCCACACACAATGACATGAAATACACAAACAGAGCGTATCTCTGCATGATGGTCTCCAGAGGCCTGAGTCAGTGGAGTGATGTGCAATAAGAAGGATAGAACGTGCTGTTGTTGTCGACAGATAACGACATCAACATCCCACAAAGCTGCACTGGAAATATCTGCACTGCCTCCATTTAGCCTCGCAGGAGTGACAAAAATACACCATCAAACGGCAGCGCGGCGCAGGAAGCAGCAGGGTCACGTTTTTTTCCTTTGAACGCACAAAAAGTGCTGAAAATCTCATCAGATAGTGATGTTTTGTCCAGAATCATCACGAGACACGGCTACACACTCCCGTCCTCTCATTTCAGGTGTGTATGAACCCGGCCCTGTGGTGAGGCCTGCACAACACAACACAACACAACACACACACAGAGACCTAATGAGTGTGTCGTTAAGCCATGATGAGACGTCTCTGTGGTTGACTGTCAACGGCACTGGAAATAGAAACTCCTCAGAGAGAAGAAGGACTCATCAAAGAGAAACTCACCGCGGTAACCGCAGCTTCACACAGACACAAACACTGAACCACAACAGTTTGAAATCGCACACGGCGTCCGGCGGGGAGGCTAAAAGTGGCCACGGGACGGACGACGACACGGACACTGCTGTCTGGAGACAGGAACGCGTCCGGAGAGGAGTTCAGAGTCTGGATCTATTTTCTCTCTCGTGGCTGATGTGAAACGGGAGATGACACACACCGGATTTAGAACAAACGGGCAACTAACAGCGGCACCAACAACACAAACACAATCAAACTAATGAAAAGATGCAAACAACCATTCACACATCACACACACACACACACACATGCCTATGGAGTCACATTCCGAGTCAGGATCCGAGTCTGGATGCAGACTCCACGCTGAAAGCCCCACCGACCAAACAGCAGGCTCCTTCCTGCTGTGAGGTAACAGCGCTACACCTGTGCACCGTCACGCCAAAATTGCTTGAGTACCAATTATTTCTCTTATCGCCCTGGCAACCGCAGAAGTGGCCTGTGGAGTCAGAGCAGCCTGCAAACACTGAAATAAATCACCTCATCATGGGATCTGAGTCTTTGCAGTTTTCTGCTTCCGTCATAAAGGTTTGTTTCCTGTGTGTTTCATCCCAAACTTTATGCCGCCGCGTCATCACACACACAGACTCACACACACACACACACACACACTCACACAGAGAATGAGAAACTGTCAGAGTCCATTCAACCATGAGCCAATCACCTCTCCGATCTATTTACATCTACACCTGCAAATATTTGTACCTGGGAAAAAAAAACAAAAAAAAACCCCAATCAGTCGTTGTAAACACGCGTCTCATGTGGCTGCTGATGATAAACACACTTCCATACTTCATCTCCACAGATGTTACGTGTCGACAGAGCCAGATGTGCTGGGAATGAGAGCGGCCCAACACAGCAAACACACACACACAAGGTTGTTTTCCCATTGGTTTCACTCTGTCATGCAGCCCCCCTCTGCCTCCCATCATCTCACCCTCTTTCATCTACACCCCTCCCCCCCCCCCCCCCACTCCCACCCCCCCCACCCCCCTCCTCCTGTTGACAACAGTGGATCCACACAGCCGCAGCAGCACCAGGGGGGAAGCCTCCCAATGTGGGTCACAGGCTTGGTAAACACACACCCACACACACACACCCCCACACCCCCACACACACACACACAGGCATCAGTTGTACAGTATCATCATCATCATGTCTGATATGAGACCACACCAGATGAGTGTCCGGAATCACATGAACAACACAAACGTGTCAAACTGTCTCCACGTTTCCACATCCCACGCTTTGTTTTGAACACACAAACAACAACAACAACAACAACAACAAACACTTCTTTCTCCAGTGTGTTAGTAACATCACAGCAGATTCACACAGACATCTCTATTGCGCCCTGGCGCGCGCCACAGCCACAGCCAGGCAGCGCGAGAGGAGAGGAGACGCCGCAGCCATCATCACATCATCACATCATCACGTCACTCCAACAACACAAACTCACAACTTCTCCCTACCTTTCCTCCCTTGGAGCATCTGCGGTACGCGTTCGTGGCTCCTGCGGTTTGGTTCATGGCGAAAGAACTTCTGAAAAACAAAGACAAGAAAGTCAGGGAGGAGCTCAGTGTTGGACACGGACAGTGTTGGACACGGTCAGTATTGGTCAGTGTTGGACTCACCTGGTGCGCCCTGGCTACGTCCTCCACGCCGCGTGCTCCCGCTCGCGCTCAGAGACGCACCGAGCTGCTGGAAGGTGGTTGGGTTTGTTTGGGGTTTTTGTCCCAGGTGCAGCTCGGAACGAGAAGAAGAAGAAGAAGAAGAAGAAGAGGAAGACGGGCGAGAAGGAGAAGAAGAAGGAGATCTCCGGGTTTGTTGTTCCGCACAGAGTAAAATCCGCAGAGAAGTTTTTGCGCCGGTGAAGCGCGCGACGCTGTGAATGCGCCTGATGCGTTTTCTCTGTTTTGATGTTGATTCACCTCCGCGTGACAACAAAACACGCTGAACCCTGTGAGTGCGAGTGTCTCTGTGTGTGTGTGTGTCAGCCAATCAGCCGCGCTCATGAGTCGAATCTTCACCGCCGAATCCGAGATTAACCCGGATCCTATGAGTCTTTAAGCGGGCTGACTGCGGACGCCCCGGAAATACTCAGGAGTCGGAGGAAACAGAGCGGAGTCGGAGGATTCGGTTAGAGATGAGATCCATTTTGTAATCATAAGTCGTTAAAGACACGAACGTTCGTTATATGAATAAATAAATATATTTTATGCACATTATTATTATTATTACTATTATTATTATTATTATTATTATTATCATTTGTAGTGGTATCAGCTTATAGTGCAACATATTTTATTGTAAGTAAGCAAAACAACAACAACTATTATTATCATTATTATTATTTTATAATTGTTTATTATTTGTATTGTTATTGTTATTTTTATTGTTATTGTTATTATGCGCGGGCAAAAACACTGACTCGAGTGAAGTGAACCGGATCAATTTAGTGAGTCACTCAGATTTACCCGAGTCCATAAAATGAACTGAATTTATTACCACGAGCGTGAACAGGAAAGCGCAGCAATTGCGCAGGCGCGTCACAGCTTGACAGCTTGAGAGCACGTGGTGAAGGTGGGAGCCTATCAGCGTTCACCCCCCCACCCGGAAACAGCAGGGTGTCCTCGAGGTGCATCACACCTCTGGTACAAACACACACACAACTAAACTGTGTTTACACAGTGATCATGTTTCATCTCCTGTTCCAATCCAATATTCCCAATATTCCCTGCTCTGTGATCAAACACAAACGCACACTCCGACCCCGAGTGGTGACCCCCATCACATCCAAATAAGATGAGTGGCACTAACAATTACCAGTGGCAAATAATTTGCGACAATTACAGTCGTTATCTCCGAGTGAGGAAGTGACTTTATTTAGCTAATTAGAGCGTAATGAATGGATGTTGTGCGGCCAGGTTTTCCACTGAAGTGTGACGCTGCGGTGGACGGAGGGGGGGGGGCGAAGGGGGGGGGCAGAGCTGTTCCTGAGCCGCTGTCACTCATCCTCTGTGTCACAGTGTGAAGAGGAACCAACAATCAGACAGGTTGACTCGCTTTAATAACGTGCGTCCAACAGAGAGATAATTACGAAACATATTCCCCCCAGCGTAAGGTTTGGATGACGCTGGACGTTGGTGGGAATCTGGAAACTGTGAAGGCCACAATTTCTGATTCACGGATCTGTTATCACACTTTTCTATCAATCAATCGTTTGTCTGTTATGGCAGGACAGTGATTGATCAAATGTCTCAAGCAAAGTCAACTGTGAAGTAAATATATTCATTTCTACTATGAGAGCGTCTTATGTATTTAACCTAATAAAAGGTTTGCTGACTCCTGAATGGCGAGTACAGGTGTGTGTGTGTGTGTGAGTGAGAGACTCCGGTGGTATTAAAATGAACTGACATTGGGGTGAGGTGGTTGTATTTCATACGAGAAGCAGACCGGCTTTCACTGTCTCGTTCAAGGACTCTACCACAGGACTCCTGGCTGCTGATGGACGCACCCTGCCTGGTCCAGGGATATCGGACCTCTGTTTTGCCGGTTACGAGACGTCAAAGCTCCCTTTCAAATCAGCCTCTTGACAGAACCTTTCAGCGGACCATCAGTCAGCGTGGACGTGTGGTTGTCAGGACGTGGAGAGTGCAGATCCTCGCTGACAGGTAAGGACACGTGAGACTGACGTCCACCTCCGGGGTTTAACTCCGACCTTTGGAACATCTCCGTGGGAGGTCGTCACTTCACATCCGTTTTCCCAGGCAGAGAGAAACGTGCCGAACTAAATGTTGCGCGAATTTAAAGCTAACTGTGTCTCCTGAAGTGACTTTGAAAGACTGATGAGACGCAGGCCCCGTCGAGAGTGACGTCTCCATTTCTACTTCTATTTCTATTCCATTATTCCGAGGTAAAGATGTCAACAAACTGGTAATCAAGGTTGACGGGGCACATTATCTATTATGTAAGAAAAGCGCTGCTTCCGTTTTACCGCCCTGCAGCTGAAAGCTTCATGTCACTTTACGCCCTGAGAATGTCCTCGTGTATTTTTGGGACAAGGCTGCAAACGGGAATAGTTTCCTTATGCACCGACACGTGGGTGTTGTTCAAGACGGATTTCGTAAACGTGAACCCATTCCATAAGACTGTCGGAGCGACTATTCCGAGCTGGTACACGGTTCAGGACGTATACAGCAACATGAAGGTCTTCACATGCTCTTATATATATATATATATACACACACACACACACACACACACACACATATATACAAGTTTCAGTGGTGTGATTTGGTGTTTGGCTTCATGTCGGAGTCATCGCCCTCCGAAGCATCTGCATCAGCTTGGTAGAGATTATCTAACCTTTCGGTATGCAGGTCCTCAGAGATCTACATCTGCTCTCCTCACACACTGTGTGCGTGTGTGTGAGTGAGTGTGTGTTTGTGTGTGTGTGTGTTTGTGTGTGTGTGTGTGTGTGTGTGTGTGTGTGTGTGTGTGTGTGTGGTGAATGTTAATGTGGGGCGCTGCTTTCTGCGTTGCTGTAACCAGATAATGGACTCATGCATAATAATAATACGCAGTGGGGATAATCGCATTCTGGAGGCTGCTCTGGTTTCGTCTCCTTTCCCCGGTTCTGCAAACATGGAAGAAAATCAAATATGTGTGTATATATGAGTTGAACTGGTTCCGACTGGATAAGACTTTTGGTATTATCATCAAACCAAAATACAGACACAACCTGGCATGGTTGTTTTTTATTCACTGCACACGCTGGAAAAGAAGCTGATGGATCAAAGCGGGAACATCAAGGTTTGCACCAAGTTTCCTGTCAAAGGAGATAACAAAATGACACACGCACAAACACGCACACACACCCAGACACCTGAATCAAATATCTCTAAAATAGAGACATCTTTGTTGCACAACCTGTCTGTCTCTGCTGAACCAGTTTGAAAGTTTTCCAGTTTTTCCTGGCTCCATCATCGTGCATCAAAACAAACATGCTGCACGCAACGTTCCCGAACGGAACTCTTTCCACAATGGAATATAGACAGGAGAGGAATCGTGCAACCTATTTCTTGAAGTTGTTATTTGACTCTATATTGCTATATAGGTAAAGATAAAGCGACTGTGTGCACTGGCAAAAGTTCTGAAGTCTTTGATCAGCGGGAGGTTTTGACTTTGAAACGAGTGGCGAGGAGTTAAAGGTCGTCCCATAGATTCAGGGATTAGAGAAGCCGCCGAGCGAATCCCAGTCCACATCTGCTGCCTGCTAACACACCTCTGCCCCGGCTGCTCCGCAACACGCCGGATGCCAATTAATTCCGAACCAGTGTGTGTGTGGACAGCGGGTTTTCCAACGCACGTCATGTCTGCATGAGTCTGTTGGCCCTTTTTGTTTGAAACAAGTAACTTTTTCTTTTTGTTTTACATCAAAGCAGCTATAGAGGTCAACAGCATTGACCTGTCCTCAGCGGATTTAAGAAATAAAAGTGATTTAAGTAAAACATCTGGAGATGATGATCTCAGATGGAGATCATTGTGTACCTTGAAAAGTCAATAATTGGAATTATGCTATCTGCCGATCTGCTGATAGTGGAACAGATTTAGGATAATCTGGCATTTTGTGTGAGAAGTGGATCAATACAACAAAATGAGCAGCAGCACATGGTGTGTGTGTGTGACAGAATCTGTGTCGGTCTGCCGTTGTCATGAAGGAGCGTTTGAGAATCGAATATTTTGTTCCGTAATAAAATCATTTCAAGCAAAGTTTAAAAAAAACAAAAAAAAAAAACGACGACATCAGATAAAATGTAAATTCCATTTGACTGTTTGAGCAGATCCTCTCACAGTGAAACCACTGCAGCCCGGACAGAAGTGAAACTCCGCCGCAGGACTGGAGATGAAGAGGACGTCTGCTGCAGCAGCTGCTAATGGAAAACATGTTTTCATGAGCACGAAAGTGAAGCCGTTAATGTGTGAAGATGAACTCGTTAGTTGTCTCACATCAGACTGGCCTCCTGTCATTAAAGCACAGCATAGGTGCACATTCACCAACCCCCACCCCTCCCCCCCACCCAGATATGCTGAGAGTCATAATTTGCTTTTCCACTCGATGTCACACTAGTATCAGCAACATCAATCTGCCGCTCGCTCGCACGGGGATAGTTATTACTCCCGCTCGCTCATCCCTTTAACTTCCTCTGACGGAACATCCTGTGTCAACACACTTTGGCACATTATCGGCGATAACCACCTTCACGCTCGAGTGGCTGACAGAGTGGTGCCACATTAGATGAATAGGCTGCAGTTTCTTTTTTCTTTTTTTCTTTTTTTGTAAAATCTGACGCCAGATGTGGTTTTTCATTTCTAAAGCTGCTCCTGCGGGGAAAAAATAAAAAAATAAAAAAACTTTAAAAGCGCTATATGTGCAGACAATAGAAAAAGACTCTGAGGAGTGAGACACTCAGGCATAAACTAATAAAAAATACAAATCTGGATTTTATTATCATGTCCGTCCTCAATGACGCCGGTGAATAGTCAGCACCCAGAATGGTTTCTGCTCACGGGGAGGAATTTACTGTCGTTTACGATTGAATCAAGATGGAGATCGAAGCTTTGAAATACAGAATATCGATTGGCTTCAGGGAGGAAAATGAAAAAAGAAAAAAAAAAACAGCCGCAGACCATGATGAGATTATCTCTAATACAGCTGGGAGGAGGTGTTGAATATTCCACTTTTGGTTTTATAGATATGTTCAGTACAGACTCACACAGTCACACAGCTGCGGCTGAGTGAAAATGAATAATCACTCAGCAGGAAGGGTTTTTTTTTTTAAGACAATGTCATTGTTTTTAAAATACAATTATGCAAATACTACAGTAACGCAAAAGGTAATAAAGATGGCAGACAATATGGGCGCTAATCCAATAGCGCTTGTATAAGTATTTTGGTGCATCAGTGGAAATGTGATGGCAACACAGGTACTGTATGAGGCGGCAAAGAAAAAGTTGCGATGTGCGACAGAAGTGGATGAAGTAAAGAAAAAGAACCTGTGGTTCTCATCATCTGCTCTGGAGGAGAAACCTGCACTGGCAACTATGACAACTCTCTTTGTGTCTGATGCTTCTGAGTTGTTCACATCAGTGTGTGACGACAAAGAGAGAGAGAGAGAGAGATGTCATCACGGTGATGTGTGTGTCTGCAGTTTGCCTGCCACTTGCACTTCAGGTGTGTCTGTGAAACCTCCTGAGCTGTCAGGCCTCCACCCTCTCTGCTTCATCTCTCACCTTGCCAGCTGGCAGACTGAGAGGAAACTACACCAACAAATGAGATCCTCACAGAGCCATGACAGAGAATCACCGCTGCCTCGTGCAAAGTCAACGCGCGATTGAGTCTGTGATTGTGCCATATGGCCGCCATGTTGCCATTAAGACCAAAAAAAAAGGAACAACATTAAAACCCTTAGCAACGCAAAACAGGAATAACACACAGCAGATGACACAGGTTCTGTCTAAAATCCAATCACTCAGCATCAGCATCTTCATCACCATCATCATCATCAACAACATCAGCATCAGCATCATCTGCATCAGCATCTGCATCAGCATCAGCATCAGCATCAGCATCAGCATCAGCATCAACATCAGCATCATCTGCTCACTGATCTCAAAACAGTGATTTGCAGATTAAACCACACAACAAACTTAGACGACGTCAATGTCTCCCGTTTCTCCACGTGCTGCACAGACTTCATGTGCTAAATCACTATTTGTCTTCATGTAGTTAATGACATCTGCTTCTGCTTGAAGCAAAAAGCCAAACAGCAAACAGATCACGTCTCATGGTGCTCAGCTGCTGACAGTCGTGTGGGTGTGGATGATGCTCTGATCCCTGTTTGGCTGAGGTGACAACTGGAGCGAGTGTGTGTTGTATGTGTTGTAGGTGGGACGTGTCTCAGAGGAGCAGAGAGATTATGGTTTTCTTGTGGGGGGGGGGGGGGGGGGGGGGAAAAAAGAACCTGTGGTTCTCATCATCTGCTCTGGAGGAGAAACCTGCACTGGCAACTATGACAACTCTCTTTGTGTCTGATGCTTCTGAGTTGTTCACATCAGTGTGTGACGACAAAGAGAGAGAGAGAGAGAGATGTCATCACGGTGATGTGTGTGTCTGCAGTTTGCCTGCCACTTGCACTTCAGGTGTGTCTGTGAAACCTCCTGAGCTGTCAGGCCTCCACCCTCTCTGCTTCATCTCTCACCTTGCCAGCTGGCAGACTGAGAGGAAACTACACCAACAAATGAGATCCTCACAGAGCCATGACAGAGAATCACCGCTGCCTCGTGCAAAGTCAACGCGCGATTGAGTCTGTGATTGTGCCATATGGCCGCCATGTTGCCATTAAGACCAAAAAAAACCAACATTAAAACCCTTAGCAACGCAAAACAGGAATAACACACAGCAGATGACACAGGTTCTGTCTAAAATCCAATCACTCAGCATCAGCATCAGCATCAGCATCAGCATCATCATCAACATCAGCATCAGCATCAGCATCACCACACAACAAACTTAGACGACATCAATGTCTCCCGTTTCTCCACGTGCTGCACAGACTTCATGCGCTAAATCACTATTTGTCTTCATGTAGTTAATGACATCTGCTTCTGCTTGAAGCAAAAAGCCAAACAGCAAACAGATCCCGTCTCCTGGTGCTCAGCTGCTGACAGTCGTGTGGGTGTGGATGATGCTCTGATCCCTGTCTGGAATGGCAAAATCTACATTTCTCCCACACAAACAAAAGTTTAACGACTTAAATGAAATGAGGAATGTAAATTTAAGCTGAGTCCCTGAGAAACCAAATATGATCTTCTTCTGAAGTCAACATCTGCTCGCCAACATTTATTTCAATCAGGAGAGGTCTCATCCCACCGCTGAACAAGACACGACAAGTGATGTGATATAAATGTATGAAGAGGCAGAAACATCCATCAGTCTTTTTAGAGGCTGGATTCCAGGGTCTCCTGACGTATTGCAGTAACATGTACAAATGTTGTGTACATTATATGAAAGATGGGGAAAAATATACAAATACAAATCTACTACAAATCACACGTTTTCATTACGTCTTCAAACATCGTCCAACATACAGTAGCTGGTAATAAGCCACTGATTTTATTTCCTATTTCCTGTTTAGAGATGAGTCTAATATATATTTTTAATTATAGACAAAATCAATTGAGCCATATTGATTTTCACGTCCAACATCAGAACACAACTGCAGTTCTGAACTGAAAAGTGGCAAAAAGGAGCTGAACACCCACCAGTTAAATTTCACATCCTCTAATTTTGAAAAGTGAACTTTACATTGTCATCTGTGCTCTGACTCCTCAGCGGGTTATGAACATGTGACCTTGGGCTCCAAAAGGAAAAATCGTAACACAAGTGACAGTGAAAATATATGAGAAGTGGTAAAAGGCGTTTTATAAAATGAGAGAGTACAGAGAAGGAGAGGAGATAAAGCAGCGTCTGACTTATTCACATGAAGGACGCAAGAAGATATTTCAGAAAGGAAAGCAAATATATTTCTGTGATCAAAATAATAATATGAATAATGTTTTTTTTTAAAGACTGAAATGGAGTCTTATCTGAAAAGCCAGCACTCTTCCTTTATGCCCCGCCCCCCCTCCTCCTCCCCCCCCCTCAGCTGTCATGGCTTTTTAATGGCTCAGCAGTTCCCATGTATGATATTGATGAGAAATAACGCCGCGGTGTCGCCGGCGCCGAAACAGTGATGGATTGCTCTCGGAGAGCAAATCTACTAAACAGGGCGGTTAAATTAAACAGCGTCGCCAGCAAAACCAAGAAGCCCCGGGCGATGCTGCTGTCGTTACCACGGCGACCAATTTATCAGCAAATCACGATGATGAACCTTAATATGCATGTCTGAGGCCACATGCTAATATGGAGACGACGCGGAGAAAGACTGTGAGAAGCTGTGTCGGAAAACCAGGATTGTGAGCAGTTTGTCCCTGGTGTTTTACCACAACGCTTAGTTTCCTGTAAACGTGGATACACATCCGCTGCCAGAGGCGTAACACAACACAAAAAGGATGACAAAGTTTGTCTGAAATCATGGCGGCTGATATCGTCACTTCCAGATTGATGGTTTTTTCGCCCAGATTATGATTGAGAGTGTGTTAGCTGCTTACGGCGTTTCCATCCGCCCACACGGGAACTGCTCACAACACAACAACACGCACACGCACACAGATCTCGAGAAAACTAATGCTTCTGTGCACCAACGTGTGCAACCTCTGAGACAGAGTCTCACCACCCCTACCACGTTGTCGATCAAAAAGAAGTGGGTTGTTCAGATGTCTGCTGGCATCAGCGATAACACTCCCATTTCCTTCCTCCTGTCCTCTGCACGCTGCCCCCTTCTGACTAATCCAATTACACGTTCCCATCATCAGTGGAGGATTTTACACTTTATAAAAAAACACTTAGCATTAACTCAAAACGCACACAGTTTACGAATGAGTTCATTTCAATCTTTGGATCAAATTAGCATCTGAGGAATGGCGACATCCAGTCGATGCTCCGTACCGGAACTACATCCACCCCGGCCATCTCAGCCAACGCACACACACACGCCTCTGTGTTCGTATGAAAACATTCCTCTGTCACACTCGCTCTGATTGGATTAGAGTGGGCAGGAACGTGGAAAACTCGTGTTTTACATAACGCGTCCCCGCGCGCGATGTGGGCGCCCAAACCAAATACTTACACAAACACGTGGTTAACGATGATGGCGTCGTCTTTCAGTGCTCAGAAACGGCAGCGAGAATCTGATACGACGTTACACACATTGAATTTTGTTGCCGGTGGCTTGATAACTACTGGTAAACACCGTCACTGCCGCCGCAAAACAACACAACTGTGTCCTACTTTAAAAAGCAACTTCTATAAAGCGAAGCAGTTTGATAACAAAACAGAGTTCCTCAGCCATTTCAGCCTCCGCCCAGTGTTTTCTCCCCAACAAACAAAATTATTTGTCTTCTGTGTCCTTGTAATGTATTCATAGCGCAGGAAAACAGGCAGCGGATCAAGATCAAGCAGCCAGGGAAAATCAAATGGAATAAATTCATGGGGCTGTGTGGGTTCGCTCTGTGGCAGACAAAAAGAGATGGGGGGGTGGGGGGGTGAGGTGGGGATCAGGCATATTTTATATGTGGGATACACAGGAACGCTGCTCGGAGGCTAACACGTACAAACCCACACCTTCACCTGCTGCGCTGCCACCTATCAGACCTCTCAGAGTTTCAAGTATGAGCTGAGAGTAAATATGACGGATATTGACTTGTGTTGATTTTGGTCGTGATGATTGTGTGCGTGTGTGTGTGTGTGGGGGGGGCATTGACACGAAAGGTCAGAGAAAACAATGCAGCACTGAACTTGTTGTCCCATTGAGCCTCGACAGCACAGGATTCATCCGGTTTCTATACCGGTGCCTGTGTGACTCCTAATTAGTCCACGTGGGAGCTGATTGATCTGCACATCACAGGCTTATGTGCAATCTCTATCAATACCAGGGATCACAGAGGAAACAATGCCGATACTCATCTGGATGCCAATTAGGCTTTTGTCTCCCAGCAGCGACGCTCCGATGGTCCCGCGATGTAAAGGGAAAAGTGAAACCGGCATCACTTCCCTCACTTTGCTCCTTCACTCGTCCCTCTGTTTATCTGTCAGGATAAACAGAGGCTGGTTGTGTGGAGACGATGAGCTCGCGCTCGTTTGACAACGCACAACTGTTTTCTTTTGATCCCATTTAAACTGGCACCAAACAAAACCCCCACCAAAGCCACAATCTTTCCATTAGTGTGGGAATGAGCAGTCTAAACATAGAATTCCCAACTATAGCAGCGTGAGGACGGGCTCCCACGGAACAGAGCGCTTTGCACGGACTAAAGGGGGGAAAGAAACGGCCGATGCACGTTTACAGCGCCGCCTGCAGAGGGGTCAGGTTTGTTTACCAGCGACCACGCCGGCGTGATGTGCAGGGACCCGTGCTCCACGCGCTGTAGTGTCACTCTCTCTGCAAGACAAACCAACCGCGTGACCACCTTTAGCAGCCTTAATCCTCATCACGTTTTCCTAAATGTCAGGAATCTTTGCAGGGAAGGGAATGTGTGGGGCGGAGAGACTGCAGAGAGGAGGCTCAGTGGGGTCTCGGCGGCGACACCGAGCAGAAAGGTTAGCACGCTTTGCAGGGATTGTGATGATGATGATGATGATGATTCCTCTGCAGACCCACATCCCCCTCCCGCGTGCACAGATTCCAAACAGGGATGCTGGGCATACTAAAGCATACAGAGCGGTGGTCAGGGGAACATCATCCTTTGACGTGGAAGCTCAGATCTAATCTCCTGAATGTGAGGAGCACATTTCTGCACAGCGCAGTTTTAAGTTTCTCCCCTCGGTGTTTTCTTTATTTCCCCGAGGAGCTTTCACCTCTTCTTCCCATCAAGACGCCTCCCCGACGTGTGGATAAAAGCTTTGGCCCATATTCCCAAAAGAGCCTCCCCCAACACAAACCCAGCCAAAGCCAAGCACAGAGGGAAACACACACACACACACACACACACACACACACACACACACACACACACTGTGGCTGTGTGGCCTCCATCCATTAGAGTTAGAAATAGTCCCTGAGGTCTTACAGGGGGAGAGGAAACCACAGGCTTAAAGAAAACTAAGCAGCGAGAGTCCACAGTGGACATGGAGAGTGTATCACGTTTAAAACCGACTGTTGGCCTCGCTCAGCGTTTGCACATGTGACAGGAAGATGTTCCAGTGGGGAGTGAAGAGGGTCAGGTGGCGGAGTGAAGGGAAAATTACAGCCGTGTTGAAACAGTAAATGAAGTGTTCTGGCGTTACATAATCCAGGATGTCACATCAATTAGAAACTGCAGGACGACGACGTTACGCTGCACATGAAAGTGAGCTGACAATGAAACATTAATGAGAACCTACATATTTATATCACCACTGAAATGTATTAAATGTTAAATAAGATATTAAATGTCACCAATCATCAAATATATATATATATATATATATATACATGTGTGTGTGTGTGTGTGTGCAAATATTCATTCCACATGGAGCTGCCACACATCTTTATATTCAGCCACTCGTCAGATGACGCTCATTAGCATTAATAGCCTCAAACAGGTTAACAACTCGCCCCTGTCGCCCTGCTATATTTGAATTACGCTGAGACAACTGAACCGGTGTAACTGATGTTCCTCACTTACTGCTGCTGCAGGTGAATGATGGGAATCATCCAGCTAATCGCAGTTTCCCTCTGCGTCCTGTGATGGCTCCTCTGACGGCTGTGACGTGTCTAACACCCTCATCTCTTTGTAACGTCAGAATGGTGGCATGATGTTTTAGGCTCTTGTCCATAGAGATCTGTTTTCTGAGCAACATCTCTGCAGCGGGGGAAGAAAAACACAACTTATCTTCAGTGTTCCTAAAATAATCTGTTGAATTGTTTGTAGTTTGAGGAACAGAAAGTCTCATTACCAAGCGGCGGGTTCGTGGCACACTCATCCAGATAGTGGAAGGATGAGCCAAACAACCCTGCCTTGTTTTCTTCAAGGGTCGAACCTTTGCTCCGAGGACACACCTCCACTGGGGACAACATCTGCTGGGAGGTAAAGGTGTTTGAAGTGTAAATATCCGACAGGTCAAAGACGGTAACTGTGAAGACAGACAACGTCATATTTTTAACCGTACAAGAAATAAAAAGAAAAGAAAAAGATTTATTTCGCACATTTTATTCTTCCCGGGCTGCAGACAAAAGTTACGGATCGGTTTATTTTGAAGGTTTATTAAACCGGCTCAGGCCGGAGTTTTCACAGGAAACAAAGTCAGGAAGAAGGTCGGGAAATTGCAGATGATTTTCGGATTAACGCTGTAAATCGAACGTCAGGTTCAGGTCTCCCTGTCATACATATCATACTAAATGTCGTCAGTTATAAGTCACATAAATATATTTACAAAAGAGGAACTATAATAAAACAGGAACAAAACAAAGCTTGAGTGACAGCTCACAGGAAGTTGGGAAGTTGGGAAGTGAGTACGTGGAGACAAGAGTCATCCAGTATTCATGAGAAGGGTTTCCACACTCGTTAGGCAGAGGCTGGCCAAAGTAAATGTTTGAGGTTAAATATTTAAAGGAAACATCCGTCTATTCCAATCTGGGCCTTTATTTCCTACAACCGATTTTCTCAATTAACTAATTAATCTTCACTCACACACCTGTGCCCACTGAGTCGCACAGTTTCAGGTCACCTGACATTTGATTCAACAACAATCTCTTCATTTGTGTCCAAATTATACATATATTATATTTTGATGTAAGCTTATGTAATCTCATATGTTTATGTTTATACGGCGTCAAGAGGTTGTTAGTGGAGCGGCGATTATAGAATACAAATTAACAGAAGCATGATTCTGCACAGGAGTCGTCACACCATGTGCCCTGGTAAAGAACATTTTGTTCCTGACCCCTCAGCCAAACACCATAATGGACCAACAAAGAAAAATAAAGCCTGACCCAGATGGAGGCGAGGGTGAGTGGGCCGTCGAGTGGGTCCCTCTGGTTGGTCAGGCTTTGCCGACTCCTGCGGTCGTACATCACACCTTTAACCACCTCGTCTACAAATTACCATCCAGGAGCACTCAAGACCCGCGAGCCCGCAGACCTCCGAGAACCGTTTATCAAATCACCATGGATCCACTTCCACATTGCTGCTCATGTTTCAGCGCAAACCACAGCTGGGAAGTTCTGACACTGGCCTGTGCACGTCACAGCAAATGTAAATGTGAAGTATTTACTCCACACTGCTCGTAGATGTGGTTGGATTCAAATAAAAACAACATGGAGGACGGGTCAGGGTCAGATGTATTTAACCGTGGAGGAGGCAGCGTCCTCGTTTACATTTATTTAGCTGCTCTTGCTCTGCCATTCGCCCTGGAGCCAGCTACTATCAGCCGTCTGCACTTTGCCTCCTTCGAGCTCGGATTTACAGCGGGAACACTGAAAACCACACCGCCGCCGGTCCTGGAAAAACTACGAGTATCCAAACACCCACTTCATCAGCTCCTCAGTCATTAATCTGTCTGTTGGGAAACAGTGTGTTTATCCATCACAGGAGCTCTGAAACTAATTGTGCCCCCCTCCCCCCCTCGATGATTTAAAAAAAAACACCCTACGTCATCGCACTGAGGGCGTCTTGTTGTCGTACGCACTCTCCCACAGTGTTGCACAATACATTAGAAAGCCTCACGCAGATGTGTGACAGCTGGTGGCATCATCCTGTTTCGTGTCGTTCCGGGGAAGCAGGTGCCTTTTTCAGTCGCATCTCAGAGAGCCGGGGTTTTACACTTCTCCACTGAGGTCTATTCGACTCCGACAAATTGAATATTTCCTCACCTCCATTATGAAACTCTCCAGGGTAAGTGGTGGTAAAGCATGAATATATTGGTGTTGTTGTAGCGTCTGTAACCCATAAAATCAACGTATTCACTAAATATATGGCACATAGGCAAAGTGGCTGAAAATAATAATAATAAGAAGAAGCTTCTTTCTACAGGTTTACAACATCCAGAAGCAGCTTTTCAACCAAGTCTCCAGAAAAGTATTTATAATATAATATATATATTATAGTATATAATATATATTATATATAGTATAATAACAATGACTTTCATCCTCTGGGTACCATGAATACTGTATGTATGAATGAGATGAATATAGCCTATTCAACTCCAATTAGGTCAAAGGTCAAGTCATGTCTCATACATACTACCAGTCAGGATGTGTGAGTGCGAGTGTTTGCGTGAGGATCTCTACATCTGACCCGCTGCTGATGCTGCCGTCATGTCTGACGCTGAGGCGGGAGACGGAGACACCCACAGGGGCCGGAGATAACTGCGCTCTCGGTAATTAAATGAGCCTCAGGTGGACGTATTTGGATCGTGCTACTTTACCGATCCACAGTGTGGGAAATGCGAAAACGTTGTTTCCTGTCTCACTGTGGAAACGTTAGCTGAGAGACATTACTGATTTTTATCTTTTATTTTGGATTAAAAATATAAGGTTACGTAGGTTTGAGATAATGTGTCGACACATCAAAGGGCAGCACGGAGAAAAGGTCGGTGTTTTAGCAGAGCTCTGAATCTGCTGTGATTTCAGTGTGGTTGATTTAATCGGATTTCAATCGGCCCCCTGCTGTGTCTAACTACCTCCAGATGCAGGCAGGTAAACGTGCGAAAAACAACTCATCAGTTGTTTCAAAAAAAAGAAAGATGGGTGATTCAACCACCTAAAAGAGAAAGTGATTACTCTTTTATGTGTTCAGAAAAAAAATCATATATGTATATGTACATGTGTTCTGGTTCTTTAGTGACGTTAACGGTTGAGCTCTTCCTGTATATCGACCACAGACTTAAAACACTTTGCTTTGATTGGTCAAACATTAGCTCGGGCCGTGATTCGTCGTTTACCAGCAGCCTCCGCTGAGCCTCGTTTTCACATAACGAGCCCCGTGATTACCATCATAATGGGCATTAATAAGAAATGAGTGATGGCACAAGGCGCATTTGCAAACGGCACGCAGAGAACGGAGGATCGAGGAATTAGTTACACTTGGGAAGGGAGTGGTAATCTCATGAAAATTCAGTTTGCCCACTTTGGTGATTGATTAAGCACGAGAGATAAAATTAGCAGCGCAGGTTGGAAGAAAACATCGTCACATCATGGAGTCAGATCACTCTGCCGCAATATCAATATTAATATTCACATGAAACAGGCAACGCGTACATGATACTAAATGAAACTACAAATGATGTCAAGATAAAACTGCTCGCATTGTTCTGGGAATATAACATTATATAATATGGTGCCCTATGGATTGATGTGACAGTTCAGACTACGCTCCAACTATGGGATGGATTACTATGACAGTCACGGCCCCCAGAGGATACAGTCATCTGTCTTCACACTCTTTATCCCGTGTGACTGAATAGGTTCTTTGTCAGCGTTTATCGGCTATTGATCGGTCGCCTGAGCGACATGAATCTGATCTTTCAACCTTTAGAAAAGTCCACAATTCACAGCCACCGTCTGTACATCTTTGTTTTCAATCTATTAAGGAGGTGATGTAGAAACGGTTACTGGGGTTTGTCCTCTGGTAACCATGAATTTACATACAATATTTATAGCCACACAGAAATTCCCCCCCCCCCCAAAAAAAAGTTGCCCTCATCCTCTGAGGGCAACTTGTGGATAAGTGCAGGGAAATTAAAACCAAGTTTTAATTAAAGGAAAAGTCAGGGGTCTTCAAAAAAAAAAATCACTTTCTGGGGACTTAATGGTGCAAAAACCATTAAAATATTCATTGCTTGGTACAGTTTCTCCTGGCATCTCTAAGCTAATACAGAAAACTTCCAGAGACACACACACACACACACACACACACACACACACACACACACACACACACACACAGTTTGAGTTTTGCCTGAGAAACAGTTGAATCGCTGACCTGACACGAAACCAACAGGCTTCACAGAGACATTTCCGAAACCTCCAGGAGAGAATATAATGAATCACCTTTAGCCAGTGAGACCAGCATGTTATCTACTTTCTAGTTTCTCCATTCAGTTCAGAAAGCGTAGTCACAGAAGAGGAGGGATCATCATGTTGAGACCACACAGGTGATTTGAAGAAAACTCATTTGACCAAAACAATAAAGCAATAAAACTGCTGTCATATGTTTTCATAGACAGGCATCGTTTTGTGTTGACAGACAGACAGGCAGACAGACAGATAGAAAAACTGCTTCACTGCCAGTTCTGTTATTATTAATTCCACTGATGACCGAGGACGATGTCAGACCATGTGATCAGTGACCTTACCACCAAACCCCGACCAATAAATCTGCATCACCTCTCTGAGCACAGATCTATAGATCTCAGGATGCAGCTTCACGGGGACGTCAGTAAAAATAGAAATATTCCTTCAATAAAACACTGGGACTTCCAGCAAACAAACACCAATCAATGTTGTCTTGTATTGTGGAAAACAACATATTCCTGGGGGTGGTAATGGTGGTGGGGGGGTGTTGTGTCCATGTGGAGACGTATGGCGATCAGGAAGAGGATGCTAAAATATGTATGATTTGGCCTTTGGTGTGAGACCTATGGAAAGGTCATGAATAACGGATGAGTCGTAGCGCCTATAGATTCCTGTGAGCTTCCGCTAAAAGGAGCATCTCTGTGAATGTGATATTTGGGACGTAACACTGGATCCATCCTAACGTCCTTTAACCTGCATCCCTTCCTGCTTCTGAGGAGAAGCCTCTCGCCTCTGCTAAATAAAACCCATTAAACATCAACATGATTTCAAACATGTCGCGCCTGGAAACGCTTGTGACTCAAACTATTAAATGTGATTTACTTCTGGGCGTCTTTGCATTAATTTAAAGATGGATTCCATTGTGGTCACGTACATCGTACACCTGACGGCGAGATGAGAAACAGCTTTTTTTTCTCCATCCCTGTATTTGCATATGGTATCAAACAGCACAGGTTGAGCTGTCAGTCAGAGAGATGCTCAGAGTGGACCTTCTCCCACAACACAAACGGCCACTGTTGTAATTTTCACACCCCCTCAGTCATAAGGCGGCGACAGGATTGTCAGTCACTGGATTTTAGCACTTGCTGAGTCGACAGAACGAGTCAAGTCAACTGTGAAGGAGGAACATGAATCAAGGGAACGTGTGTGTGTGTGTGTGTGTCTGTGTGTGTGTGTTTGATGACGAGTGCGATGGTGCGAGCACCTGCAGGGATGAGATTCTTCGATCAAAGGTAAAGCAACACAAGACGTTTTTATAGCGTGAAGCCAGGACGAGGCAGACTGTGCGTTACACTGAACCACCTCAGAAATCACAGTTGTGTTTTTCTAGGTCTAGAACTATGTTAGAACATATTTTCTAAAAAAAAACAAACATTTTTTCTGAAAAATATACCTGCACATTTTTGTACTTATTGTCGAACACATCCTAAATATTGATAACAACAACAACAACAATAACAGATAATGAGACCATTACCAGCAGCCATACTGCTCTTCTGCATTGTTTAGTCTATAAAAGTTATCACATCAACTCATAGACACAAAAATAAACATCAATATAGATCTGTCAGAGTCGATCAATATATCTGTCGGGTTGTGATATATTGGGATTAGTGGAAAATATGGAGGAATTTTATTTCATTTCATTTCATTAGACGCAGCTTCTATATCCAGTCTATTGTTTTTATTGTCTTTTCACTGCTGCTGATGAATCTCTGTAATATGGAACAGGTATTGGATGGACTGAGGCATCTGGCATTTGAAAATGAATCCTGCTTTTGTCTCTGTCTGACCCTCACCGACATCTGTCCCGTCTCTCCATCTGTCTGTTGTTGTCCTCTCAGGGACAGAAGACGCCTGTTGAGGCAGAACCTTCCGTCTGGATCTAACGGGCTTCACTCAAGGTACATAAAATATTTGCCAAACTCTATGTCAAAGGTTTGGGGTAAAAATCCCATGATTCCAGGTGATAAAAGCAGGAAGTGAGATGAGAGCAGGTAGGTGTGTGGCTACGAATGAGAAACCACCTCCTCGCTCATCATAACCAGATGTGATGTTTTCAGCAGAGGTGGAGACACCTCACCACCGCACTTTGATTTCTCCAGCGTCATCGATTTCACCTAAAAATAATCATCATCGTCAAACGTTTTCATTCCGTCATTCGGGGAAACGGTTTTAAAGGCAAACAGAGACTTCCTGCCTGTTGGTGCAGTTTCAGTCAGATAACAACTCTTTCCTTTGTTTTCGTCCAAACGCTGTCTCAGCCGTGAGGACGCGGCGCCCCGTGAGGCCTGGGAACACAGAAGCGCGCCTCGGTCTGAGCTCGGAACCAATATATTTTCTAATTCGCTGGGACAAACTTGTTTACTAAGCGATTTCCGCCTGAAGAGAAGCAACAAAACCAAGCGTCGGGAGCGAGAGGCCGCGAATCCTCTCGACTCAAAGATGCTCCCTCCTCAAAGAGCAGGTCAAGTGCTCCTTCTGGAGCTGAATCCATTAATCGTCATGGGTTATGGAGGAAACGCTGATGAAAGCTGCGGTTTGGGGCAGCAACGCCTCCATAACGTGACGCGCTGCATGAAAACAGCAAGGACACAAACGCAGCCAGTGGCAAGGGCTGTATAATTATAAATACACGTTGGCGTCAGTAAACTGTCATTGACTTCAAATTTGCCTTTGGAGACTTTAAAGTTAAGGTGATTAATGGAAAAGTTCTCTTTGCGTTTACTTTTACCGCTTTTCTTTCTCTGAAATGACAGAAACAAAAGACGAAGAAAAAAAAAAAACACACAACCAGCCTCAAATCAAACGGTAAAGTTTGATTCCGTCTAAAGCGTATGTGATGAATAAAAAGAACAATGTTCCTCAGTGTTTTCACCACTGCAAAGGACCACACACACACACACACACACACACACGCACACACGCACACACACACGTTCTGCCTGACACTGTGCAGTTCAGACGGAGAGATTCATCATCTGGGAGAAAAAAAACGTGTTCAAGCTGTGATGGAGGCTGACACATATAAAGTTAGCGATCTGAAACCAGCTGAATATATTCAGTCCTCTGAATAATCCATATTCACACAGATTCAGGACACGATTGGCCTCTATTCTCTTTCCCCACCGCGGAAAACTTAGCGGAGGAGAACCGCTTGTGCAATTAATAAGTAATTTTATGATCATAATTGGCTTTATTCTTATCATTTATCATTTTGTTGCAGTAAAATATTCATTTCGTTAAATGAACAGGGGCCTTTGGACAGATCAGTCTGGAATGTGTCACATAGCTTCATAGGACTGAACCAAAACTACCCACAAACAACCTCGACCATCAATATTTCAGATCAATACATGTTAGATATATATATATATATATGTTTTATATAAATGTGACGTTTAACTGTGAACCGCTCGTCGTGCTGTGGGGACAGGCGAGGACGTGTCCCCTCCACTGAAAGGACACCTTTAGTTGAGGATTCGGAGAACAAAGCGGGACAGACCCTTTGAACATGCTTTTAAATATTTCAGACGGCGCTGATCAGATTAGGGGAGAGAGACAATCTGGGTCATATAGATCCCAGCTTGTAACCTCGCACCAAATCAAAGTAACATGAGACAGACTTTGAACTTCACACAGCGCCGTCCACATGACCTTCTGCATTCCGCGTTTGAAACGCTCCATTGTTATTGAACATGCCACAGAGATAGCACAGACGTCGTGCCAGGCTAATCAATGCGCCGCGTTTAATGCACGGCCCTCATCGCTTCCTCACCCTTAATGCGGGCCGGCGATATTTCGCCCCAGCTGATCAACATGATGAGGAGGCGGCCATGTTTGGAAAAAGCTCAGAAGGGATTAAAGGCAACAGATAAAAGGGTGGGATGTGTTTGTGAGAAAACGGGGGGAGGAAAAGGGAAGTGTGGACTGCGAAGAGCTGGAGAATGAACAGGTATAAAGCATATTAGTGTCACTGGAAACATGTGTGGAGACACAACCATGACGACAAATATGACGTTATATTGCAGCCAGCCACTAGGGGGCAATCAAGATCCTTTGGCTGCACGTTTGGGGAATTATGTTAACTCTCAATATTACTGATTAGTGTTGGTCTTTAAGCATTAAGGTTTTATTAGCCTGCAATGCTATTTGTTTTCAATCAATAAGTCTGATAAACAGGTAAAGACTAAAAAACTACCTTCACAAATCCATCTTTTAATTAGCACTGAAAGCTAGCTTTCATAGGACTCGCAATACGAGCAACTGTCTGCTCTTGGAAATTAACTTTGAGATGTTTTATTGATGATGGCTGGTTTGAACATTATAAAAGATTTAAATCTGCACGGAAACATAAACAAAGAATATATATTTAATAATTAATCATCATGTGGAGTTTTCATTTCAGCAGACGTCTCACTGAAATGCTCGATTTTTTTTATTTGAGGACGTGTCCAAAGGCAGATAATGAGTCGCTAACGAGCCCGGCGGCGGCTAAACAACAAATATGATGTGCCCTAATCAACCGGTAATGAGATAATTAATACCATTTTATTGACGGATCCATGACCTGATTCAGTGCCCTGGGAAAACCATCACACACACACACGACCAAAGCATCTCGACAACACTGTTTTTGTATCATCTGTGATATGTGTTATTCCGTGTATTCCTGTTATCACAAAGCACACATGTCTCAATCTCGCCATCTCTTATCTGCACCATTTCTGGCCGGAGGAAAATCTAAACCTAAGCTGTTGCGTAACAGACTCGACTCCCTTTAGTAAACGATTGTGAGACAAAGTGGGAGGGAGCACTAAAGACTCAGTCTGCTGACCTTGGTTTTTCCTATGAAGACCCGCTAAAACATGAACAGACATTAATGCACAGACTCATCGTAGTAACGCTTCACTCTCCGACTACGTGACCCTCGCCCGCTCTCTTTTCCCGGACTATGTCAGGAAAAGACACAGAAGGGAAGCCCTAACTTTAATGAGGCCCCCAAGGGCCTTTAGTCAGAGGCCTGCGGGGCCCGACCCACCTCTGAAGGACTAGACCCCTCTGTTAATGGAGCACAAAGGACACAAGCAAGTGTGTGTTTTATTTTATCAGATACTCGTGAAGGAGCCAGCGGTTAGCAACAGCAAATCTGACCAGACAAAGCCAGAAGTAAATGAAAGCAAATGTATTTATTTATTTATTTATGTAAATAAAGGCATAATTTCTAAATTGGACAGATCATAAAAAAGCACCAAAAAAGTGTTTGGTGCATAGTTGAAACAGTCGTAGTCTAATAATAAAGCTCGTCTTGACTTGTGGGAAAGAAAACAAATTCACACTGGTTTGTGAAGATTGGGTTGTCAGAGATAATTTTCCTTCCCCTCGCCTCAGGGCTTCAATTCTGTAAAACAATTACAGAGTGAAAATAAGCAACATTAGCGAGAAGGAAAGTGAAATAGCAGGTCTATAACTAAGCTTATTTACAATTTGTTAGACAACCTCTAGTGGTCGTTGTAATTATGACAAGAGGAGAGGGGAGCATCAGTCATTACGACGGGACTAGGCAGAGCTGGCAGAGTAATTTCAGCACATTACATTGCTGGGATAGCACATTACAGTGCTATCCCAGCAACCCACCAGGTGGGGGCGCATGATCAACTACTGCTGAACATGTCCGCATAGAGACACTGCAGTTCAACACCCGGGAAACTACTACTACTACTACTACTACCACCACCACTACAAGAACAACTACTATTACTACTACTACTATTGCTACTACCACCACCACTACTACAACAACAACAACAACAACTACTACTACCACCACTACGTCTGCTACTACTACTACGACTACTACTACTACAACAACAACAACAACTACAACTACTACTACTACTACTACAACAACAACAACAACTACAACTACTACTACTACAACTACTACTACTACCACCACCACTACTACAACAACAACAACTACTACTACTACTACTACTACTACTACCACCACCACTACTACAACAACAACTACTACTACTACTACTACTACTACTACTACTACCACCACCACTACTACAACAACAACAACAACTACTACTACTACTACTACTACTACTACCACCACCACCACTACTACAACAACAACAACTACTACTACTACCACCACCACCACTACTACAACAACAACAACAACAACTACTACCACCACTACGTCTACTACTACTACTACTACGACGACTACTACTACTACTACTGCCACTACTACTACTACTACTACTAATACTACTACTGCTATGACTGTGCCACAAGATTTAATGAAACGAAACGTTTTAATCAGCCTATGGAGAGATTGGGCCTAATCAATAAAGAGCTGGCCCATGATATATTCATTACTGTGTTGCACATTGATTAGGAGCTGCTCGCCCACTGTCAGGTGTGGATTTTATTGGGTGGCACTTGCCTGCGATTGAGCCCACGTTTTCTGTGTAGTGAAAATGCCATTAGTTATAATTATGAATCTGAGCGTTCCCACATTGATTTTCTCTCTTAATTAAAAATGCTGCAGAGCCCGTATGGACGCGCGTGGCGCCCCCATTATTTTTGGCACAGACTTGGCTGATTGAACGGAACGAATCGACGCGTCTCGGGGTGGTGGCAGCGCTCGCGGTTGTCAGGGGCAACGAGGTCGCAGGATGTCAGCAGGAGAGGCGGCGGAGAGGGAATGAAAGAGTTGCACCAGCCTGAGACGAGTTGCGTCTGACACGTTACGTCGCCCTCTTTGGAAAAGACTGAGCACATGCATCTGAAAGATCAGAGAATATATTCTTCCAGTCTCCACAAAGCGAAAAGCTCATTTTTCTTTTTTCGAAAACTGGTGTGCGACTGTGTCAAGCTGGAATCAGACATGAGAAACTTCCACATATAAACTCCCTCTCACCTCTCCTAACTGTCTCTCTCTCTCTCTCTCCATCACCGACGCTGCATTAAAGAGTAACTGGCATGGTGAGCATGTCAAATGGATGTGGTCTATTTATATCCCTGATGTGAAGAAGTGGGGGGGGGGGGGGGGTTTATAAATCCTCGCCTGAAGGTAGAGCTTTCAAGGGACAGATAATATGTGTGCGTCCTATGGGGGGGGGGCTTTTTTTTCAAGCTTTGTTGTATCAGAGTTGAAGTTGGACTTCAGAAGTCCACACGTCTTCATTACAAGGTCAACACAGCTGCTCCTTAAAGACAGGGAAACCTTGTTTTGTGTCTTTATGTTCAAACGTGCACACACATACACACACCACTTTAACCAGGAAACTTAAAGACATTATTTTCCACCTCTGAGGAAAGAGTCACATTGAAAAATGTTGCTTTTTCAAGCACTTTCTACTCACAACAAGGAGTCAAGGTGTCTTTTTCTGCCTCGTCCCTGAGACGAGGAGGCTTTTTGTCCCTTGTCTAAGTTTGGGGGTCAACAACAAGAAGAAGTGCGTATTGTCCGTGCACACCACTGAAAAAGAAAAATAACATGACTTAATCAGAATAGATTCTTCAGTGTCACATATGGTTGATTTCAATATGATCTCATATAGTTATATATGATCTCATATAGTCAGGACGTTCCACAAACAGGGAGAGGGATGGAGATGGGATCGACATGGACCCTGAAGCTGGGCCAATAACTGAACATAACCATATAGAACTCCAGATACTACAACAGCGTATTTTCAAAACTCAATAACATTGGATTGAATTGAGTGAATTTATGTATAAACGCAGAGTGGGAGATATTTTCTGCTCTCGCTACAAAAAGTTGTTGTTTCCAGACTGTCAGGAAGGTCACAGACACTGGATATTTAAATTTCACCAATTTCTCTGTCACTTTTCAGCTGAGCTGAGTTGCTTTGTTTTGTTTTTTTTGTTTTTTTTTTTTTTGAACGAAACCCCACTGGTTGTGTTTACCCTGCAGCATTCAGACCATCCCCACTGCGTTCAAACAGACGAGTCAGCAGACGCCACCGGCCCACTCATCTCTTCACAAACATGCTGTTGGACTGAATCTGCACGTCTGCCACTGATGTTGTTTTAATAACTGCATTTCAAATGCTTCCTCATCATTCTGCCGACAGTGTATGAACCCCCCCCCCCCCCCCCCCCCCACTCCCCTCCCCCACCAGGAAATCTGACAGCCGGCACTTAGGACGATGTCATTCCCCATTTAAACCAGGGTCTCCAGCTCCACACACAAATTGTTTCTACCTGTCAAATATAAAGACTCATGTGATATACAGTATAATGTACAAAACACATAAAAGCTCGAACCTGCTTTAATGTACGTTTGATTTAGATCTGTGTAGAAAGAAACGTAATTCGTTTTAGTGCATTATTAATGGTCTCTTTCTGCAGAAATCCAGATTTCTTGGCACAGCAGTCTTCACATCACCCTGCAGACTGTTATAGTCATAAAGTGTCACTGCACAGATTTTCAGCTGGATTCACATCAGGACCCTCGCTGGGCCATTTCCAAAACTTTAATCTCCTCCTGGTGGAGCCGTGTCTTTGTCAGTGGACGTCTGCTTTGTTGTGCTGAAAGGTGAAATTACTCATCTTCATCTTTCTGCAGACGCCTGAAACGGTTTTGTGCCAATTTTGGTCTTTGGAGTTTTTCGTAATCACCTTCACCTTTACCAAAGCCCCGGTTCCACAACAACACAACGCAGCCGCCAGTACGCTTCACTGTGGGGACGCTGGTCTTTTGTCGTTTTTAATGGCAAACCACATCCAAAATGGTGTCAGAGCAACAAACAATTTACTTGTTAATCAGAAAAAAAAACACAACTAATGTGACGAGTTGATTTGACCCACAGGCACATTCGCAGTTATGCAACCAACCACAGTTATTAACACACACACACACACACACACATATAGAGAATTAAGTGAAACTATGCCTCAGTATTCAGGAGAAAAAAGACAAAAGTAAAGATCAGAAGCAGAAACAGGTGATGAGATGTAAACACACGGCAGGAGACGGGCTCGTACGTCTACTCACCAGCTTGTTGGGAGACAGGTGGGACGTGATGAGGTAATGAGGGACAGGTGTGCAGGGAGGCGGAGCAGCAGGAGATGAGGCTAATGAGGGAAAACAAGTGAGAAAAACTATATTAAAATTAGATACAGGGTGGATTTTTTTTTTTTTACTTTTCTTGTTTGAATGATTCACTGCCCATCCTGCTCCTGTCACATCAGGTTATAAACCCCCCCACACACACACACACACACACACCTCCCCACCCCCACCCGCACAGCCTCGCTGATGAAAACACAACCCTCTGCTGATGCAAGCGGGACAAATAGCTATTGAATCAAACCTCCCCTGGGTCTGCGCACCACTTTTCTTGTGTGGTACTGTGTTGAATAACCTCGCTCCTCTCCCTCTGCTGCCTGTCTCTTTGTGCTCCTTCTTTTTACCCCTCACTGTCTGAGATGTGTTGTGCAAGGCTGAAGAAACTCTCCTCCATGTGAACGCACCTTTACTCAGACCAGACCACAACAAAGAAGATACCTACAGGATGTATAAGAGGAGCGAGGCTGTGTACATATACATACATACATATATATATATATATATATATATATATATATATATATATATATATATATATGATCATCCCTGATACAAAATACAGTAAAGCAACAATGAAAATAAAAACTGTTAAGGTGAGTATCATGTTAAATGCTGTTTTTTTTTTAACTTTCACTATTTGAAATTGAAAAGCCGCTGATGGCTGGAGGACAATGGGCTCACGAGCACCACTTTACATTTCCAATTTGACAAACAATAACGATCCTGCTGATCCAGTGACTTCCTTCAATCAGCGTTTGATTGAGAAGTTTGCCTCATTGATCTGATGGCTCCCGGAGGAAACGTGTTTCTGCTGATGCGGGCAAGTTTTCCTTATTAGCCATTCAGTTTGGGTTTTTTTTAAAAAAAAAAAGCTCTCCAGATTATTGATTGTAGCATTTATATTAAAACACAAGCAATTTGACGAGCGCGACCTTTCAAACTTTAACCTTTCAAGATGCTAACAAAACTGTAAGTCACTATGCTGGTGTATCTACTCAAGAGCTTTAAAAAATAATTTATTTAATATTTAGTTAAGATTAGATTGGTTGACTTCCAAAGAAGAAAGGCACCGTGTGTGCTTGTTTACTTTTTGCTTTAATACAATGACTGTAAATAAAGATGGACAATGTGACAGCTTTATTAAAATAATGCCAAAACATCTTGATCGCCCCCTGGTGGCTGAATGAACCTTTGCTAAGTCAGCATCAGTGATTAAATTCATGAACACGCAGATAAACACACACAGTGACACACACAGAAGTGAGGCCACCGATGTCTTGATCTCAGATTCCTTGTGCTTTACTGCCCTCCGATGCCACAACGCAGACACACTGCTTTTATTACACTGCCTCCAAATTCTGCAACGAATAAACCAGGTCCTGCAGGTACATATAAAAATAACGACTTATTGAGAGCAACAATAATATAAAGTCACTTATCATTTTCACGACCAAGAAATCCTCAATATTGTCAATATCACAAAAATTGAATTCAGTTATTATATGTGTATGCGATTCATGCTGTGTGACATATATTAAACCCAGACTGTCATTTTATACCTGATAGAGATTTTCTGATCATGCTGAAGACCAGCATGAAAATAATATAAGGAATCAATCATTAGCCTCCGTCTTAAATGTCAACATGACAACTTTGACCACTGGCTCTCTTTCATGACCTGCGAGTTAATGATAATTGGATTTTCAATCACATGGCTGTGTGTATCAGTGAACGGCTGCACGATCGCACACAATGTTCTTTCGACACAATGAAAAAAAAACTGCTGGTTTGACGTGCATGTAAATGCAGCTCAGGTTTTTGAGCTGCAGAGTCAAACCCCCATTGAGAATCAGACCTTTCATTTGACCTGGATTAAATATTGATGGCCTGCAATAATAGAGAATAGGCCACGGATTCCTCTGTCACAGCACAGTGAAGGAGGTCACTCCTTTGTTAATGAACTTTAAGGAGAGGAATTTATTTATGTATGTTTTGTCCCGTGCCTGGAGAAGATCCATAAAACGTCCTCCTGGAAATGAAATGTTAATCGATTTTAAAGCCAGCGTGCGTTTTTATCTCTCTTTAACCCATCGCTGACATCTGCCATTAGCCAGGTTGTAAAAGTACACAGGCCACTCCGGCACGGCTGCACTAAAACTTAACCTTCAAATCTAATTAAAGCCCTGGACAAATAATAAAATTAAAAAAAAACCCTGCCTCCTGGCTGATGCATGATTAGTTGGTAAAATCTGCCAGAAAATTAGTCAAGTGAACCCGACATGGACGCGTTTATTCTGCCTCCGTGCTGCTTGTCGAGATGCTGGGATATCCAATCTGACAGGTTCACAGCACAGACAGAAAGCCGTGTTATGCATAAATGAATAACATGCGGATAAATTAGTTTTTAAGGACAACGCAGGTCAGGTGTTTCGCTTGGTTCGCTACATGTCCCAGCTTCATTTCTCAGTTTTAACTAAACCTCTTGTTTCTGATATAAACACGATGCCATCTGCTGTTATTATTATTATTAGTAGTAGTATTCTCTTGATAATAATTAAACTGCTGTGGTAAAGTCATGTGCATGGACATAAATTGTAAGCTTATTTTGAGGGGTTATACTGACACCTAGTGGAGTGTGGTGGACCAGCATTGTTTCAAATGCCACCTGCAGTCTGATTGTGAAAACACCTGTCAGGATAAAAACAGACAGCATATTAAAAAGTTTCAGCATCACTCATTTCTGTACAAACAGCAAATGCACATGTCTGTACACACAACTCCACTGATTGTACACATGATGTACAAACAATGGATATTAAGTCCCACATGCCACAGCTGTTTGTGTACAAATTAAAGAAGTAATACAGAAATTACTTGTTTGTTTGTTTTTTTTCTCGAGATAGTAATATAACCTGAATTGTAATAAAGCAGTGATAGAATTGAAGTGCTGCCGACCTCTGGGGCTTGACCTTCACCAGCTGTGACTGGACTCTCTGATGCAGGTTACCCAGCACTGTCCTGTCAGGGGATTGTAACTGGTGGTTTCCACTGTTGAGCAGGTTTGATCGAAGATTTAAAGGTGACACGTCGACGTGAAACTCTCAGACTCACATGCAACAAAGTAAACAGGTCGTAAATTGAAGTTTTTATTATCTTCTCGTTCATGGCATGCACATGTTCCTCTGCCAGGACATGAAGCAGAACCTCGCTACATGACTACACTTGTTTTTTTATGCCTACAAAATATGTAATATAATCTAAAACAATCAACACTGTACTGTAATGAATACACCTTCAAATACTTGTTTTCTTTCAATCCACTTTGTGTCTGTATTATTAAGGGTAAAAAAATATAAATATAAAAAAGTGCCTTAGGACATCCCTCATTAAAGGGAGTAAACTCTTTCACTTTAAATACACAAACACAACAGCCCATAGAGCGTTTGTAAAAAAAAAATAAAAAAATACTGGAAATATAATAAATCTTCATTTTCTCCACTTCAATAATACAACATTGAGATGTTAACGTCTCACGACATTTCTTAAATAATGTTAATATTTGGCTACATACTAATACAACCTACAGAAATGCTGGGTCGCAGTCGAAAAAGTGAAATAATGCAAAACTTCAGTCAGAAATATGTAACTGTACGCTGTGTACCAACTACACCACTGTGAACACGCCTTCTCCATCATACTGTATCTCTGTGGTGTCAGGTTAGAACTTCAGTCTCACGCATTCCCCTGACGTCCTCTGTCTTTCTCCCTCAAACCTTGTGCAACACTGAGGATTTCTTCGCGCCCCGTGGGGATCCAGCCCTGTGATTCGATCCGCAGTGGATCCTTTATCCCTGTCTGTCTCTCTGCGCCTCCTCAGAGCAGATAATTACAGTCATTATGAACAAACACCTGACGCGGCTGTCAGGCGTCGCCTTGTCCCGACTGAGCTCGTCTGTGGAGCTCGTTGAGGACGACGTCGCCGTTGCGGTCGTCAGATATGCCGCTGTCTGCAAACACAGAGTCTGGCAGGCACAAACACAGTTAGAAAACCAATGCTATTTATGTGTATGTGTATGTGTATGTGTATGTGTATGTGTATGTGTATGTGTATGTGTATGTGTATGTGTATGTGTATGTTTGTTCCAGCCAGACATTGTTCACATACCACTGCTGCTGCTGCCGTCGCTGACGACAGAGGAGCTGCGGGAGGTGGAAAGGGGAACTGAGGTGAGCGCTGTGGTGACCGACTGAGTCCGGTTGTTCTGGGTGGCTGTTCGACTCCACTCTGCAGAAAAGTCCATATCATAACGTTATGCTGAGTTTGTTCCTTTACCAACGTTCATGTAACTATCACTATCAGAGACGTGTCCCACCTGAGTTTTCAGCCAGTCGCAGTTTCCCGCAGCAGAGATACGTCCTCCACTGCCGGCGGACGCTCTCCTTTACAGCACAGTGGAACACAAAGACCAGGAAACCTACACGGGACAAATTACAATCAGCTGTTTGGACACAAAAGCGTCTCCAGATTCAGGTTCTGATCCATAAGGCTCTTGCCTTGCAGAGTGTTGAATATGGAGAAGAGATAAACGAAGGGTATGTAGAGGGGTCCCCAGGCGAACAGAGCGAACCCCCACGTCAGGCCGAGCAGAACGATGAGACCAGTGATGCTGCGGACGTCGCTCAGAAGTCCCCGGTTAGGAGACTGGTTCTGCGGGTTCTGCTTCTTGATCCTGGAAAGCTGGACCATGACGACGATGAAGACCACCAGGCACGCGGCAAAGATCAGGAGGAAGTAGGCCACAACGCCCACGTAGAAGGCGATGTCATTACGCAGCCAACAGCTACAGAGGGACACATACATCAACAGGTGTGTTTACAGTTTTTTAGTAGAATGGATGTCACAATGTAAACGTAACTTACAAGTCATCTGTGGTGCCATCTGTGTATTTTCCATATGTAACCAGACCGTAGTTGTCTTTGTCCACTGATATTATGATGATCACCACCAGAAGAGGAATACCTGCAAACACCACCAGAACCATCACTACACATCCAACATACAATTTCATAACACACTGAAAGTGAAGTGACTGGTTGATAATAAAGATTTTTGGAAGGGAGCTTTTTGGAGGAACCTACCCCAGCCCATCAGCGTAAACTTGAGCATGTATCTGCTCAGGTAAGGGGTGAACACCTGGACGATGCTAAGGTACATGTGCAAAGCCTCAAGCCCCGCCCAGGTGAATGACGTCAGCAGGAAGTAGTGCAGGAAGAAGCCGGTGCTAATACACAGCCCAATCGCGGGGTAGAGCGCCAGCCAGCCGTCCAATAAGAAGACAAGGTTCAGGAGGAGGAGGGACAAGCAGAGCTGGACCAGGATCTTTGCAGGAATATCTCGCAGCAGTTTCCTGTAAAGACGGAATTTTATCAAATAAGAATAATAATATTAATAAGCTCCTTTTATAACCGTGTAATATCTGATTGAAGAAGTCCTGGCCTTGTTAAGACAGGGGTTCTTACTCGAATGAGAGGTACGTCATTAACGTGACGGCAAGAAAAATGGCAGAGATTCCACAGCCGATGTAGGTGATGAAAGTGAGAATTTGTGCGTGCTGCTTGTCGATGATTCCTTCTCTGGATAGATCCTGCATTGTGGAGCGAGAGTACAGACAAATAAATTCAACGTAAAAACGCTGTCATTCATATTGTCAGTGTAACACATGTAAACATCAACCAAAGACGCTGACACTGACCAGCAGTATTGCAAATGAAGTGAGATGATTGCAGCTGCAGGTTGTTTGTTCTGATGTTGCATTGACAACAAAGCAGCCGGTGGAGCTCCATCCACCTTTATTACCTTAACGGTAAAATTAAAAAAAAAAAAAACACACAAACATGATCATTTATGTCTGAGGCAACGACACTCTTCACTCACACGTTGTGTCATTGAAACACTCACCATTCAGATGAAAGTCCCAGAAAACACAGGAGGCCTTAAAGTCTTCCTGCACACCAAGCACAAAGTTCTTACATTTAAAGCATTTCTTTAGTTTTAATAAATTAAACACTAATTTTATTATAAGATTCACAAAGTTGTGGGTTTATAATTCATTGATGACTTGTTTATTGTTTATTATAGCCCTATAATAAATACAAGACTACAAATAAACAAGTCACAATCACCAGAAAGGGCTTTTTATGACAATAATAAACTAGGAACCATTTTATTTTCTCACCATCTAAATGTTTCGTTCTGTTTTAGAAATATGAGCCCAATGAAAAAATATGGACTTTTCCTGTGCACACTCACTTGAACTGGGTTCATATTTCGGATGGTGAACCGAATGTCCTCACTCAAGTTGCTTACAGACAAATTGGCAACACTGGAGCCCAGAACTGGACTGACCAGGGTTGTGTTATCTAACGCTGCGTCCTGCAAAAGAATTCAAAAGGCTCGATTCAGATTTCATTTGATCTTTTCACTTATCTGATGCGAATATTTTATTACAAACTCTTTTGTCAAACTTTTTGTTTGTTTTGTTTGCTCGCTGACAAACGAGCTGCTCGTACATCTTGTACGCACCTGGAAAAAGGCATTCTTGGTGTAGAAAGTGAATTGGACCCTGCTGGCCTGTTCCTGCTGCTCAGGACTAAGACCTGAGGTGAGGGATGAGGGCAGGAACACGGACCCCAGCGGCGAACCTGACCTCTTAAACCGAGACCTGCCGAGACCACGGATCTGCAAACAAATAGTTACTCCAACAGACTGCTGAGGAACATCAGTGGACCAAGCTGCAGTCTGGTCAGTATTGTCAGCAGATCATATCAGTTTGTTCTAAGCTTTTGATCTTTGCTACCTGGACATTGTCAGTGTCCAATATGTTGACAGATGTCGCTGGGAAACTGGAACCATCCACTGTCCTCACTGCCAGAACCAGCGACGTCGAGGAGAGGATCGCTCTGTCGCCACTGACGACCAGCTTTACACCCACGCTATCCACTACTCCAATCAGCCTGTCGGCAGGAGATGTGTCAGAGCGTTTAGAAGAGTCACTTATGTGAATATGCGTTCACATTTACATCTGATGTGGGTGGAGGTCACGTGGGTTTTACCTATTGGCCGATGCAGAGAGAGCCTCCAAGTCACCCTCCATCAGGTTGCTGATGATGCTGATGGCTTTTTGTCCCAGTTCCTGGGAGACAGTGGGGCCATCAAGGAGCTTCTCCAACCGCCCCACCAGCTTCCCAACCTGCCACATCATCACAGTGACGTGCTTATTACCAACTCTGACAAATTCACCACTTCGTAACAAGAGACGACTAGAGTAACACAACAAGTGTTGTACAACAACTGAGTTTCCCATCTATCCGCTAATTCCTACTCCAGCAAATCAGGAGCTTCACCTGAGAGGAGTTGAGCTTTGACGCATCCTGGGTTTGGTCCAGCAGCTCGTCTGCTTGCTCCTCATTTGCGTCTTGGGAAGTCGGCATGACTGTGGTGTTTGTGGATGTAGTTTCTGTTCCTTGGAAAAGAAGAATGCAAATTGTCAACAAAGAAAAAAACGCAGATGCTGTATCTCTACAGGAAATACAGAGAGTTTGTTGTGTTGCCGTTCACATAGTTTAAAAGTCAAACCAAGCTTCCTGTGCAAAAAAATACATGGAATACATTCCAATACATTGGAATAATGAGCTACACTTACCGGTCACTGTCGTAGCTGTGGTTGTGCTGGTGAGCTTGGTGGTTGTTGTGGATGTTGAGGTCACCTCAGCGGTCGTGGTGTTGATCATGGGTGGATGTGGTTCATGTGTCGTGGTATTAGTGTTCATAGTGGTAGTGGTGGTGGTGGTTGGAGTTGTGGTTGCATTAGCTGTTGTAGTTGTTACATTGATAGTGTAATTGGTGGATGTTGTGACACTGTGGGTCACACTAACAGTGGTATGATTTGTGGTCTGGTTGCTCACTGGAGCTGCTGTGGGTTCTGTGTTGTTGTTTACACCAGCGGTCGTGTTGTCCACAGTGGTAGACACAGTTGTGTTGTAATGAGGAGTTGTGTTTGTGTTGGGTGAAGCTGTAGTGTTGTTTGAAGATACTGTGGTAGTTATATTTTCTACAGTTGTGTAATTGTTGGCGGGTGTAGTTACAGTGATCCCTGTTGTGTAATTATTCAATGATGTTGTATAGTTGTTTGCAGCTGTAGTTACATTCAATTCTGTTGTGTAATTGGAAGAGGCTGTTGTGTAATTGTTAGTAGTCATGGTTACATTAAACACTGTAGTGTAATTATTAGAGGCTGTTGTGTAATTGCTGGTTTGTGTAGTTATATTGAATTCAGTTGTGTAATAACTAGTGACTGTTGTGTAGTTGGCTGCAGCTGTAGTTGTAGTAGATCCTGTTGTGTGGTTGGGGGAGGGTGTTGTGTAATTGTTTGTGGCTGTGATTACAGCTGTGTAGTTATTAGAGGCTGTTGTGTAATTGTTGGTAGTTGGGGTTACATTGATGTTTGTTGTGTAATTATTGGAGGCTGTTGTATAGTTGTTGGCAGCAGTAGTTACATTGAATCCAGTTGTGTAATTGTTAGCAGCTGTGGTTACATTAGACCCAGTTGTGTAATTGCTGGTGGGAGTAGTTACATTGAATCCAGTTATGTTAATTTTAGAAGCTGTTGTGTAGTTGGTTGCAGCTGTTGTGTGATTGGTGGTGGGTGTAGTTACATTGATTCCTGTTGTGTAGTTATTAGAGGCAGTTGTGTAATTGCTGGTGGGTGTAGTTACATTAATTCCTGTTGTGTAACTGGGATAGGCTGTTGTGTAATTGCTGGTGGGTGTAGTTACATTAATTCCTGTTGTGTAATTGGGAGAGACTGTTGTGTAATTGCTGGTGGGTGAAGTTACATTGATTCCTGCTGTGTAATTACTGTTGGGAGTAGTAACATTAGACTCTGTTGTGTAGTTATTAGGAGCTGTTGTGTAATTGCTGGTGGGTGTAGTTACATTGATTCCTGTTGTGTAGTTATTAGAGGCAGTTGTGTAATTGCTGGTGGGTGTAGTTATATTAATTCCTGTTATGTAATTGGGAGAGACTGTTGTGTAATTGCTGGTGGGTGTAGTTACATTGATTCCTGTTGTGTAATAGGGAGAGGTGGTTGTGTAATTGCTGTTGGGAGTAGTAACATTAGACTCTGTTGTGTTGTTCTTAGGAGCCATTGTGTGATTGGTGGTGGGTGTAGTTACATTGATTCCTGTTATGTAGTTATTGGAGGCAGTTGTGTAATTGCTGGTGGGTGTAGTTACATTGATTCCTGTTGTGTAGTTATTAGGAGCTGTTGTGTGATTGGTGGTGGGTGTAGTTACACTGATTCCTGTTGTGTAGTTATTAGAGGCAGTTGTGTAATTGCTGGTGGGTGTAGTTACATTAATTCCTGTTGTGTAGTTATTAGAGGCAGTTGTGTAATTGCTGGTGGGTGTAGTTACATTAATTCCTGTTGTGTAATTGGAAGAGGCTGTTCTGTAATTGCTGGTGGGTGTAGTTACATTGATTCCTGTTGTGTAATTGGAAGAGGCTGTTGTGTAATTGCTGGTGGGTGTAGTTACATTGATTCCTGTTGTGTAGTTATTAGAGGTGGTTGTGTAATTTACGCTCTCTTTTATAAAGCTATCTATAAAGACTTGCCCTGCTATCTCCTGGAGTGCCTGGACAGGAAATGAATTGGCCCTTAATTTAGCTCTGACTCTGCAGCAGGCAAAGGTAATTAAGAGAAAAATGAACTGTGGCACTTATGAGAAATGGCAGAGCCATAGTGAAACTGAAGATGTGAATGTGGAGAAGCTGAATCTCATGGAGCAGATTTTGAACACTGAATACAGCACATCAAATCCGTTTAGATTAACTCCTTTATTCAGTTTTTATGAACTCGGCTCTTTCTGACGTGACGTTAAACAGTGGCTTGAATTGATAAACGAACACGGCCACTTTGTTTAATGTGTTTATAGGTGAGAGCTAAAATAGACCATTAGCTTAAATTAAATATTGACTATCAATGTGTTTCCTTGGCTGATTCTCACAAACCTATTGAGGAAACTGACCAGCTTCTTCTCTGATTACCAAACATTGGTCATTCAGTTCAAAGAGTGAAAGATCGAAAATGATCTAGACCATATATTCAATCTTCAATAACGTTTTCTCTTAAATTTCTTTACATCTATTTTCAAACAGACAACAGACAATTACATTAAAACCTGTAGTTAGTAACAGCTGTTCAGCATCACAATGTTTGTAACAACTTGTAAACTGGTTTTCAGATGACACCTATAGTTATATAGTGTCAACTACAGTGACTGAGGAGATTCTCTCTCGACTCCAGCAAACACACACATACCAAGCCCGCTCACATATTTGTCTCTGTCTCCCTCACTTTCCCTCTCTTCCGGTGAGCTAAGTGAGACGTTGTGATGTGTGCCACATCACAGCCCCCGCACAGCTTGTTACCATAGCAACACAGGAGCGGGGGGGGGGGGGGGGGTGGGGGGGGGGGGGGGGGTTATAGAAAGATAGAGATGTGTGCGTGTGTGTGAGAAAGTTTGTAAGAGTTAAAGAGAAAATGGGATGTTTATTTACATGCACATATCTAACTGTGTCCCCTTATTAAAATCAAAACATTTCTTCTTCAAATATAGCCCATTTAAATCCATGTGTATATTGTACACTGAGTACCTAAGGTATGTACATTATATAGGTGCAGATGCACACACTATTACATACAGTATGCATGTTTTCCATTTGACTGATTACTGTCCCTGTTATTTTGAAACCGTCATGTTACAGTATATATTTTGTCATATTTGCAGCGATGGCTTATTATAGCTAAAGCACATTTGAATTTAGGAAACGCAATGAACCAGAGAAAAAAAACACAGGAGCTGTGGCTGAGATATTTTGTACCAACGAGATGTGAATGATGAGATGAAAACTCATCAAAAGTCCACAAAAACATGCTGCTAGATCCGTCTGGTACTCTCCCGCTCCCTCAGAGACACAAAAACGCACGTACACACAAACCAACACACAAGATCCTGTGGGCGATAAGCTGGATGTCTCGTTACTGGGCATTAGTTGCACCTCTCCTTGCTAATCCCTGCTGTCAAACAGCCAGGCTCTGTGTGTGTGTGTGTGTTTGTGTGTGTGCTCACGTACGTACGTCTGTGTGCGAATGTGCGCATAGGCCCAACCAGTATAATTATTGCCATCTTTTACAGCAGGGAATAGCTCTGACTGCTGCTTCTAAGTCACTGGCCCATCATTAGGTTACACAACTTTGTATGTTAATGGCTGTGACTTTGTGTTTGTTTGTGAAAATAGTGTGTTCTGTGGGTTTTTGACAAAGACTGACAGTAGTGTCAGTTTTACAGATTTTTCTTTACCATATTCAGTATTCAGTATTCAGTATCCTCTTGTTTTGCTGTTGGTTCATGTGGCTGTTTTGACATTGAAAATGCTTTGCCACATTATTACTCTATTTGACTTCAGACTCACCTTCCAGTCTGGCAGGGACATTAGAATTGAAAATCAGTTAAATGACTTGGCTTTGGCACCGAGGTCTTTGAATGTGAAGATGAGAGAGAGCGAGCCCTGGGAGAAAAGGGAAATGGTAGAGAGAGAGAGAGAGAGAGGGAGAGAGGGCAGGGAAAGCAGAGATAGAGGGGAGCATCATGGAGCGAGAGACCAGAAGGGCCACCATGGTAGAGATAAGGCAGGGAGAAAGCGAGTACTGGTACATTGCTGGTGTATTGCCTCAGCAGGTGATATTACAATGGCTGCTGTGCTGAATATGAGAGATGACACTTTAATGTGTGAAGCAATAAAAGTGATGAGGCCAGACCTGGAGGAATAGTGAGAATACACAGTCTCTCTTACACTGTCCTGCTGACATCATTCCTCCGCCTCTGTGTCTCTGTTTCTTTCTCCACTGTTCCACTCATGTCTTCACCTTGAACATTTTATTCTCCTCATCTTTCTCAACCCTACAGAACACTGCCGTCTCCCTTTTGATCCTTCTTTGTCAGTCAGCTCTTCCCCAGGGATGATATCTATGTCACCCCCCGGCCCACCGCCCCTTCGCCCCACCCCCACCCACCCGCCCCCCTCCCCCACCCCATGTCTGTCTCGTATCTCGCCCACACTTTCCTTTTCACAGTGGTTTCTGATGTCTTTAACCTCGCCACTACTCTCCAAAGTCTCCTTGTCTGTTGCTTGCTGTTTCACGTCTTTAATCAGGGTTGCGGCAGAATCTCCTGCTCTGCTTTGCTTCTTTTGCTCTGTCTTGACTCATTCTCATTATGCAGATTGTCATACTCTGTAGACCTGTGTTTATCTATAGCTTCCTAAATGTGCTTAAAATTATCGTCAATCATCATTTATCGAAAGACCCAAAACAGTGAATTAAAAAAGTCACGTGCACACTATGCAGCAAAAGCATGAATGTGTGTATGTGTGTGCAGTGTATTTGTGTGTCTTCAAAATATCTGTGTATGTCTTGATCTCACAGCTGACTCTGTCCTGACAAAGACCCCAGCTGCAGGAAAATAATGTCTGTTATCTGCACTCATCCATTTTCTTTCCTTGTGCCCTCCTCTGATTCATTCACTGCCTGCCATTCCTCCATCTCAAGTTATTTTGGCTCTTCACTCCCCTTTTAACCTCTGCTTTTTTATTTCTCTTCCCTTATTCGTGATGTGAACGGAGGAGATGCTGATTTGATTCAAATGGAAATGAAAATGAAACAGAAAAACTTAAATTTAAATGATGCTAAAGTGAAAAGGAATACGTACGTTTTGATGTTCTCTACAACACAGCACTGAGAAAGTGTCAGATAAGCTCATCGTATAGCCTGCTTACACTCAGGTTCAGTTCAGGAACTGTACACAGGTGTGAGCCTTTTCGATACGTATCTTCAGTCTGTTCAGTTTGGCACAAGTGGAGAATGTAAACAGGGTGGAACATGACCACAGCTTGCAATGAACAGAGCAAAGAGTCTGACGTAACTTTACTGTAAACAACTTTCTGATTCAAACATGCTTTTACATAAATTTAGTTGCTTACTGAGTGTAGATTGCTGAACGAAAATGTAACTTTCTCTCGTTTCGCTTTCTCTGCTGCACTGACAGATTGGTTTCTGTCCCCCTGTCAAACATCAGTCTAGCATCTGTTGTCTAAAGCCCAGGGGAAATCAGCAAAGTTGTGTGTGTGTGAGAGAAAAGGGGGGAGTATGTACTTATATCTGTGACATTTATCTTTCTCAATTACAACAATTAAAACAGTGGGTGTGTTTCAAGGCTGGTGGATTTTTATTAAACTTCATTTTGAAAAGGGTTTGTTTCAGGGTTTAATACTAGGACTTGTATTGTTTTTGTAAGATTAAAATATTTCTTTCAATTTTTTCTAATATTTATATATTTTTCTTTAAATGAAGGATTAAATTCTAATTTTGTTGAAACATTCCTCTTCCCTCATAGATCCGCTAAAACCAGACTGATTTTACAGTCTGAATTTGTGTGTGTGTGTGTGAGTGTTTATCTGATTGTCTGTGTTAGAAATCATGTGAAATATTTTCCTTTTTCTAGGTAATTAGATAACAACTGAATTTTAGTGGTGAGCTGAACCTGTAATTATGGTTCTGTGAATAATAGTCTCACAAAAAATTATAGATGTAAATGACAGAGAGACTGAAGACTGAAACTGGGAAAGAGAAGGTGATGGTGACTCAGTGCTCAGTGATTAAGAAATTAAGAAAATGACAGATGGCAAAGAGTGGGTTTTAGAGAGATGGATGGATGGATGGAAAAGACTACAAGAGAATCTAGATGAGGGGAGAAAAGAGAAAAGACAAGAAAAAGATGAGGTGCAAGAGAGTCAGAAAAAACAGAGATGGGGTAATGAACTGTGGCATTGATGGATGAGTAAAGTGAATTTGCTGCAAAAGTAAAGCTCTCTCTCTCTCTCTCTCTCTGTGTGTGTGTGTGTGTGTGTGTGTGTGTGTGTGTGTGCGAGAGAGAGAGAGAGCGTGTGCAAACGTGTGCTCGTGTGCACATGCATATTATTGAATGACAGGCGTGTAAAGCAGTCCACTCACTCACATAATTACACAGTTGGCAACACACGTGCATCTTTCTCTCTCCAGTTTAGCGCCTCAGTGTCTGTGTATGAGACAGTTCTGACATTTCTCATCAATACGTTTTGCTGTAGTCATGGTGAACTTTGGCCTGTATGGCTGGGGCTGTTGATAGATGAGTTTACATGGGTGGTTTATACTTTTCGTTGATGTTACATATTGCACAAAAGGGTCAAAAGTCAGCGTTTCCCCTAACCTTAGTCCAAAACATTAAAATTTAGGAATTATTGCATTTGTAATGCTCCCCTATGTTATATATGTCTTGTCTGAGCTTTAAATGCTCAGTTAAACTGTCAGCTGAGTAAGGAACTGAAATCAATGTTCAGCAACGTACCTGAGTCAGTCACTCATTTCACTTAACTCTTCACTATAAAAAATAATGACATTACCATTTACATAGTAGGGAAATTAATGATAAGTGCACACAGCTCCCCTGTTGTCCGAGTCTGAACTATCTCAGTGACTCTTACATGAAAATTTACCTGTGGCTAATTAATTATAACGGGAAATAAATGTGGAATAACTAGGTGTCAGACCACCTGACTCAACTTTAAGCTGCTTCACAAAAACAACACCCTTCCCCTCTGTTGACCACAGAACGACCAGACTGATTTTACAGTCTGATTTTGTGTGTGTGTGTGTGTGTGTGTGGGGGGGGTAAATGGCAAATGGCAAATATGTATGGTTTTGAGCAGCAGATGCTCATCTAGAATCTTCGCCAGGTTGCCATGGCAGCGAGAGAGTGGGTAGGTTGGGGTTGGGTAGCATTTTGTTATTGAACCCAGCACAGCTTTAGGTCAGATTCTTGTCAACAACTAAATCTGAACCAATCTTACGACGCCAAAAACAGAGCAATCCTAATTTATTTTTCTTGAAACTGAATGTGTGCATCCACTGTCATCAACCACCAGTTAGCATTTGTTTAGTGGTTCTACAGCTGTATCGTGAGGGAGGTCAAAGGGAAACAATAAAACAAATGAGCATTCCTGTAAGCTGGGGTTTATTCACTGGTCAAATATTACTAACTCATTTTAATTTAGATAAAAGGTAACACAGATGTCCCTGTTTACCTGTGAGGTTGTGATGAAACAATCAGCCTAGATTTAGTTCAGTAGTCACAATACATATAACTGTGACCTTAACTATGTGCTTCGTTCTGATTAAAACTAAATACTAAAAATGTATCAATTAATAAAAAAAATAAAGTTATTTACCACTCAGGCATAACATAACTGTTTTTAGTGTCACCATTTTTTTCTTGACATTAGTATTAAAATTCCCATGCATTACCTGCCGATCCACATTATTATAAAGTAAAGTGAATATTAAAGGTAAGAAAGGCCCAGTGAAGACATAAGAAACCTAAGCTAAAGGTTAAAAATTCACAGAAATGTCTGTGGGTCATTCAAGTCATATTTTTTTTAAGGATACAGTGATATGATGTAAAGATGGGTGGAAAATGAGAACAATGAAGTTCCTTATACAGTATATTCAAAATTTATATACAGAGATGCTCAATGAAACAGTCATTTGGCGAACTCAACACAAATGAGTCCCTCTTTCGGTTTATTGTTTATTCTGAATTAATAATATGGAAAGGCGATGAACCAAAACATTAGTGTACAGTACTATTTTGTAAAAGTTCTGCTTAAGGTATCGCAGTAGCCTATAACAGTGGCATACTGTACCACCACAGAAATAGCATTCCCATTATTTCCAGTAGTGATGAAAAAAGTGTGTTTGATAGAGAGGGAGAGAGGGAGAGAGAGAGACGGGAAGAGAGAGTAGGAGAAGCTGTGTGGGTGTCTGTGTGTGCATACACTTAAAATCCAGTGTGCTTTAATGAGACACAAAGTACAGACAGCAGGTTGAGCGTGGGATGGAAACCATGGCAACGGCCTTGGGCTCCTAGATGTGAGGAGAGAGACAGAGAGATGTGTAGCGAGGAGAGAGAGAGAAAGAACAGGATGTCATCAAGAACAGCAATTGAAATTAGCTTTAAAATATAACACACACACAGACATGCTCCACTCACACAAAGTACATGTGCACATATACCCAGAAGACTTTTGCTAAGTCCTCTGCATGTGGCATCAACACCCACATCATTACATACTGTACTCTGAATCTGTATTTATGTTTGTTGTTATCTGCCCAGCTCATAAGACCCTATGGGATGTTGAGGAGAGACAGCAAAGCTCATATGAATAGTGTTAATTGTGGTTGCCAGCAACTTTGGTGTTTTTTGCGGTCAGGGAAAGGCTTTGGTGGAAAAACCTGTGTAAGTGGAACAGCACCCATGCCAGATGGAAGTTACATTTGAGGTGTCTTTTGCAGGATAATATAAATCCCCAAACTATCCCCTGCCAGTGATCCTTGCTTGCATCCAGCTGTTTGAGAAAATGTTCATCCAACCACAGGAGGTGTTTTTTAGTGTTGAGGGAGAGTCATTTGTTTCTATGTGAACAAACATTGAAAATGTTTATTTTCTAAAATAGATATGTGGGATTTAGTTAAGAACGTGTGGGAGTCATTGTGCTTAATTATTCATTCATGCTAAAATCATGTTCCTTTTTTACTTAAGCAAAATAGAATACAAATATAATTGTGTAATTGTGCTAAACATGTTACTTCTTTAAAAATAGGGAAAATAGTTGATAAAGTCCTCTTTCCCCTTGCAGCCACATGTATTTTATTCTATTTTATTTCTGTGATATTTATTTTAATACATTTGGCCTGAAGTCATTTCTTAAAAAAAACATAAACTAAAATAACATGAATATGGTGAACATCACAGATTTTGTACAAAACCTCAACAGCACAATCTGATTGTTTTTTCAATTAACGAGAACTGTTCAGAAATATTAAAATGATTGCAAGTTTGTTTTTTTTCACTAGTGTCTGGCAGATGTAGTGGTGGAGCATCACTGCCAAGCACACCTCCTTACAACATATCACATACACCTCACTGCACTGCACATGTGGCTACTCAGGAAACATTACTTCATTATCTCATCAGCACCCAGTGGTCACCACGATGTTCAGTACTTACATTCTTATACAACACCCACATACTCACATACCCTATACCCTAAAATACTACTTCTTCCTGTCTTCTCCACTTCATCAGTACATCAGCATTTGGAACTCGGGACTCTTTCTCTCTCTCTCCCTCTCTCTCTCACTCACTCTCTCTCACTTGTGAATCACTTGCATGTCAATCTATATCTCAAATCCAATCATTACATTACATTCTGAGCACACTCAACATGGCTGAATTCTCGAGTCTCACCGCCATTATACTACAAAGAGACCAGACTGCATGACGCCACAGTACGCCACTCCACATGAGGCCAAAAATCCAAGTGCGCTACGTGTGTGTGCTTTTTCCAGTGTTGTGTGTTATATTTAGTCATCAAGAGCTGCAAGTGGAATCTGTGGGATTCTTGCTGAAAAGTTTAAGACAGCGAGAAATTCGACAGTGAAAAAACGAAACAAAACAAGTACACCAAAAGACACAGACAAAATAAACAGTGAGTGTCTTTGACAGAGAAGCAGTAATGTAGACAGTGCAATTAGAACGAGTTGCATCTCTGAATGAGAAAACATATTGACAGATGGGTGCAGTGGATTGTGGAAGAGTTGGCACATTGGAAGAAAGAGTTGGTTAGAGGACATAAAAGGAATGTTTTTTTTGTGAGTGAATGATTACTGATTTGTGATTGTTTTTTTTTTCTGAATTAGTTTGGTTCGCTCTGTCCGTCTTTTTCTTTTGGCTTTTTGTCTTTATTTTTTTCATCTTTTCTCTCGTTTTTTTCTCTCTCACTTTTCTGCTTGCTGTCTCATCATATCAATATAGCAACGTACTAACCTCTAGAAGCAAATGCCCCCATAAATATCCATTATCATATTCATCCTGAATTTCCCCAGGGAGCCACTTATTGATCCATGTAGTTTCATTGTACCAATTTGTTGCTCTACATGCAACAACATCCCTTGCGTGACACCAGTTGAACACTAAGTGCCAAGACTCACCCGAGCAGCTGAATGGAAAATAATGTAACAAATTCAGCACTGTGAAATAACCAAAGGATCCACAACCACCTGGGCTCCTAGGTATTTAGTTGAAGGGATGTTTGTCTGTGTGCAGTCATAGCTGTCATAGTTATTTGTAATCAATCAAAAAAAGCAAAAATGAGGGGAATGTCTGAAGTGTTTTAGAGCTCTGTATCCTGTTGATTCGGACATTTTTACCCACAGGATGTTAAGAAATGACATTAATCTGGTATGATTTGTTTAAAGAGATTTGATTTGTTGTGACATCTAGCTTTTCAGACACATCTTCACTGTCATATTTTACAAAAGAAAAGCCTCAGAGGGTCGATGCATACCCAACACACACATTAACTGTATCCAAATCAGTCACATCTAACTTTTTCATATCACAATCATACTTTTTCTTAATGTCACCATCAAGTTCTAATATACCATAACATAACATGACGATGCACCATCATTATATGGTATATCAACTATTACAGCACCATGTGAAAATGGTGAAAATGATGCCCTGCTTTTGGGTACAACAGTGCTCAGATTAAAAGTGTTGTTGAAGAATTTGTGTTTACAGCCTCTGTCAACTAAAGTAACACTTCAGCACTAATCTGTAACAACTTATCTCCTCATTACCCCACATCTAGATCCCTTCGTATTACCTGTGCACATGTATTTATGATGTTTACAAGCACAATCTGTAATATAATGGGTGTCTCTGAGTTATGACAGTCAGAGGGTGACAGAAAGGAACAACGCAAATGGTGACAGACAGACAAAGCGGTTTACAGGATGTACACACATGCACAGACAGCGGGGCTCCAATCAGACAGAGACAAGAAGCACCGCTGTGGAGGAGAAAATTAGTTTTATTCTCTGGAGGCCGAGAGAAATAAAGAAAGAACAGAAAAAGAGAGAAAGGGAAGGAAAGGAAGGAAGGACTCTTTCTTTTTGGAGGAACTTGGAATTGTTGTCTTGCTTGAGGCCATGTTGGCAACAGTTGTGAAAAGAGATGTCTTTGATGCATTTCTCTTCATCCCACTATCCCTACACACACACACACACACACACACACACACGCACACGCACACACACACACACCATCCCATGGTGCCATCTGTGCTTCCTTGAGGAACAATAAACCCACATCTCCTCCCAAAAATACAAAATACTACTCCATATTTTTTGTGTGACTATTTTGAAGTAGCTGTATTCATCGTGCCGGCATCTGACGGGGCACGGCTGCTGAGCTGCAGCCAAAATACTCCATTTGACCTAGTTCATCTCAGCACTCAACTAGCGTGTGTGTCTGTGCATAGTGTTTTGTCAGCAGTATGAAGAATTTTGGACATTGCCCATAATGATGTAAGAGCTCTTTCCACATGTCTTCTGGCTTTCCACTTATTATTCTGTTTGTGCCATTTTTCATCTGGCTTCTCCCTGATTAACAATTTCTGCTCCTCTCTGCATCTTTCCTTCTCCCCTCTCTCTTTCTTATTCTCTTTGTTCCTCCCTCCCTGCAAGGAGTCGGTAGCACCAGTCATGTACCGTAAATGCCTTCATCTGTGTGCCCCACATTTCTCAACCTAATCATTCAAATTCACCTAATAACATGCATGTTAGCTCTTCACCCCACATACTTAGATATGCACACACACTTACAAAGCACCTCTACTTCCGTGTAGAGTTAGAGGTCATTATGTCTCTAATGACATCTAAAGGCTGACACACTCGTCTCTGTGTTCTCTACACATTGAAATGAACATGTTTTCCACATGCTCAACTCATCGAGTCGATTAATTCAATTATCAGTATTAAATCCTGTAAGGACCGACCCCATAAAAGATCCACAGCCCCGCAGGACTAATTAAACTCTTGCCATAAGCAGTCAACGCACCTGTCTTCTGCTCCCTTTACTGCTATTAGTTTACATATTAGTTTTCTCATTGAGAACAGACAAATGAGATATAAAAATTTACCCCTGGATTAATGTCATTCTCTGATTATCGTTGCACAGGTTGTCCTAGAGAAAGCATTGTAATGTATATGAGGGTAAATGAACACCAAACATGAAGTCTGTATTATCCACTAAATGGCGACGACATGTGCTGTGTAGCTAATTGTTCACAATAACAGACCAGTTCTTCACTACAGCCTCATCTGATAAAACCTACATTCTTGATGTTCTACAGAACAAACTCTCTGCTGAAATACCTGACGACAACACTGAATCAGATTGTCCTTCAGAGGACCGTGTCCATTTTTTAATAGCTGGACACAGAACATAGAAAAATGACTGACATTCAAAAAGTCCTACTTTGTCCAATTCTCCTGAACAGCCTGTGCAGCTTTATCAGCTGAAGAATTTTGCAAAGATCAAATGACTCATAGTCAGAGAAAAATGCAAATGATTGTGAAGCAATGAAGCACGTTTTTTGAATTTTCACATACATATGTAACGGATGTGTATATAACCTGCCTGTCCTTGTGTTTTTCGCAGTGACGGATGGGCGGACAGGTACGATGTGACAGATGGTTACGTTAGGGAAGCAGCCGGGGGCATTACCATCAAGCTTCAGTCGGCCGATGTGAAATGGTTTGATGATTACTACCTGAAACTTCGTCCAGAAAACAACCAGAGGAACCCATGGTTCCCCGAGTTCTGGCAGCATCGTTTTCACTGTCGTATGAAAGGCCACCCGCAGGAGAACCTCAAGTACAACCGCACCTGTAGCAGTGAGTACTAATACAATAAACAGGAATAAAATGGCAACAAGGGAATATTTCTTTGTGACTGCACTTACATGTAATTTTCCTTTATGGTGAGGCATTGTTAGCACCACCAGTTAGATTTATTATTGTTTCTTGAATAGCCTTTTCAGAAATGGTTGGGAAAAAGACCCACTAATTTCTGCTCGTGAGTGTAGAAGTAGAGTACATAGGCCGGAGTAACAGAGTTATGGCTATGCTGTATTTGTGTGTTGACAACAACCCTTGGGAACAGTCGTACATCAATCTATGGTTAATGACTTTTATTGATTACAGTATTGTACTGATTTTACATCTGCATAAGATACAAATAGACTGGCTGAACACACACCTACACATACAGTACCACATGGACACACACAGCTTTCTTGTTCATCTGAAAATATCCCTTGTGACTTTGAGTGTACCCTCCTTTATTTCTTTGTATTTGTCTCCCCTTCCCTCTCTGTTTTGGTTCTTCCATTCATCAAAACCGCATGTGTGAGCTGCATCAAAGGGAAGTCATGTCTCATGTATTCTAATGAAGTTGGAAGTGAAACAAATGAACAGGGCACAGAAAGAGACGGAAAGAAATGAAACGTAGAGGTGGAAGAGAGTGGTCTTTGATGTCGGGAAAGGAAAAAAAAAGTCCACCCTTTATTTCATCAAATTAGTAAAGGAAATGTGAAATTATGAGTCGATGCTGATATACCTGCCTTTCCCCTTTCATCCTTTGTCCCTGCCCCTGACTCTAACCACTCACTTCTGCAGAGCGTGAGTCGCTTCGGCAGCAGTATGCACAGGACACCAAGATGGGGTTTGTCATTAATGCCATCTACTCGATGGCATATGGCCTACATAATATGCAGCGGGCACTCTGCCCAGGCTATCAGGTAGGTACTGTTGTGATAGATGAATTAAGAGACTCTAGGACTCAAAGAGATAAATGGGGAAGATGAAGGGGATGTAGACTGGGGATTCTGGTTAAATGGAGTAATATTTTTACCCTTTTTATACCATTGTCTTGTGCCAGGACATTTTTGTTTTACATAACGTGTGGCTGCTCATTTATTTCAAGGGCCTTTGTGATGCCATGCGACCAATAGATGGCTCTACATTGCTGGACTTTCTGATGAAAACCAACTTCACAGGCGTATCAGGAGAAGGTATCTTATTTGATGAGAATGGAGACTCACCTGGCAGGTAATTTAACTGAGATATTAGCAACGGCTTGTTTTTTGTTTTTTGTTTGGTTGCACATGCAAAGAGTTCTACTTTTATCACATATCGCAAATGTGTGTATGGATTTTCACTCATGGTTTTTATGTATAGGTATGAAATAATGAACTTTAAAAAGATGGGGAAGGACTACTATGACTACATCAATGTTGGCAGTTGGGACAACAGTGGCCTAAAGATAGACGATGATGAAATCTGGCCCATCAAAGATGCAATCATCAAGTCTGTCTGCAGTGAACCATGTGACAAAGGACAGATTAAGGTAAGTAAGACTAACATAGTCGAACTGTTTACGAGAAGTGTTTAAAGCAGCGCTTCTGGCTTTGGTGGTGCCATGGGCAAACCCTAACTTTGATTTCAATTGGCGTCAAATCAAATCGCCACATAAATACAGTGACTACTAAAATAGTGCTAACACTTCAGCTCCATGGAAGCATGCACAAGAAGGCACAGTCTAACCAGCAATGCATGTTCTGCCCCTTCCAGGTGATCCGTAAAGGTGAGGTGAGCTGCTGCTGGACGTGCACTCCCTGTAAAGAAAATGAGTTTGTGTTTGATGAGTACACCTGCCGAGCCTGTGAGCTGGGCTCCTGGCCTACAGACGACCTCACAGGTCAGTGTGTGTGTTTGTGTGTTTGTGTGTGTGTTTGTGTTTGTGTGTTTGTGTGTGTGTTTGTGTTTGTGTCTGCATGTTTTTAACCTTTAACTTAAAATGTCAGCAACATTGCCACTAGTCCAGGGAAAATACTTGAACCGAAACACCGCAGCCAGCACATGGAGCTACAGTGTATGACCTTGCTCCTGCGTCGAAATGCTATACACCAGTGCTGTACTAGTGATGCCATTTGACAGGAAGTATATATGTGTGAATGTACTGTATGTATATGAGCCTCGTATATATATATTGTACATGCACTAAACTAACCTCATATTATGAGGTTTAGTTTGTTTTCCCTGATATAGAGTGTCATTACAGGATGTTATTATACAATAACTCCTGCACCAGTTACATTAATTAGAGAAACCATGAGCCTTTTATTTCATCCTCTCCTCTCCTCTCCTACCGTTAATTTGTGAGCAACATTGTCAACAATGCTTTTAATTATTCTGCATCAAGAGCAGCTTGCAAGTACATTTACGTTGCAATGAAAATTTATTTCCCTTCCATTGCATCTAAAGTGGCTGGACATTGTATGCTTTCAGCTGCTCATTATAATGCTCGCTACCTCCTCACCAAGCTCAATGATTAAAACATGAAACGAGCCCTGTTCAAAATTCAGATTGAACATCCCTGCCGGAGACAGAAGAGTCCTTCATATAAAACAGGAAGTAAAGCAGAAATAGAAAATAACACAAAGTTGTCAGTAAAAATGAGCAAGATAGAGAATTAAAAACGTAATTGGGTTATTCGTGGGTAACACTGTTGGCCACCTTTTGCATATTCATGTGTGTTAATATCTTTGTGCGAATCAACAATAAATGCTTTATATTCCTCTAGAGGGGGATTATATGGAAACAGTAATAATGAGGTGTAAATAAACTGCTTGCCCTGTTCCTTGGGTGGACATTTTGATCTCTCTCACTTGGGCTAAAAGAAAAAAGAGAAAGAGATGAAGAGGTGGTGGAGGGATGGAGGGAAGGCGCAGAGGGGCAGAGTGAATAGAGCAGAGAGAGACATAGCAGGGTCTCAGCTGGCAGGGACCTGTGGTATGAAAATAATAGAACACACCGGAGAGTAGAGTAGATAGTAGATAGCAGTAGAGCAAAAGCAAGAAAATGACTGAGAGAAAAGTGCATTTGAACCATAGTGGAGGAGAGATGGAGATGGAGGTGAATAGAGGCTCTGACAGAAACGGCAACCAAGGAGAGTTTGCTTACTTTGGGGTTTGAGCCTTTCCAATGGTGGGTAAAATTCCACAGTCTCAGTCTAAGACTGTTTACAGGAGTTCCCCTTAAAACTTAATATTGACTGCCCACTCCACACGTCCCCCTCCTCTTAATGATCTAGTTTAGCTGAGGGTCAAACATGATTTTCTGCAGGTTCTGCAAACTAATTATTATTTTGCTTAGTCAATGCTACAACACCCATGAGAAAACACTGATCTGGGATTTTCAACCTGAACATCTACAGTAATGTGTGTAGGATTAATTGGAGGTAATACGAAGCAAGTTTTTACCTTAAAGCCATCATGAATTTTCATGGGTGGGTGGTCTTTGCCTTTAGATGGGGGAGAGCTGGCCAGACAGAGAGGTCACTGTTGCCCTAGTGTGATGATTCTGCTTCACATACACTGCACCTTTCTCAAGAGCCCACACTGTTTTAGCTCATGACCTTGGCTTTCAGCAATTAGACTGTTGTTGATGCCTCAAACCTTATCACATCACTGTTTTAATACACTTTATACACTGTGCTAAAGACCAAGTCATTAAATTACTTGGTCATTTTAGTAATGACTTCTCTCTGTAATTTGCTGTAGTCAACAAGCAGGTGTGTGTGCATGTGTGTGTGTCGGCCAGTAAGAGCAGGGGAGAAAGAAAGAAAAAAGAAAAGAAGCATGGAGAAGGAAGAGATAAGGAATTCAAATGAAACAGTAAGTGAAAAAGTCCACACGTGTCCCTGCTGCTAGTTTCAGCATGCCTTAAGATGGCTCATAATTAAAAGTGTCCCTTTAATTAATGGCTTTTTACCTCTGTGCCTAAGATGAAGACAGAGATGGAGAGAGGAGCATAATAAGGGAGAAACAAGTGAGATGGGAGATTTTAGGGGCAGAAGAAGAACAGAGTGATTTATGAGCAGTACAGAGAGAGACGAGTGAGAGGAAACAGATAAAGACTGATTGACAGCAGCGGTGAACAGAGACACGGAGGAATGGAGCCACAGGTGGATGGAAAAGAACGAGTGGACTGCAAAGACATGTTTAAGGGTGACTTGTGGCCACTGGCAGTTTTAGACAGTCTCCTCATTCTTGAGACTGTTCCACCTGCTGAAGTGATCATCCAACATTTGTGGCTTTAGCTACACCCATGTAAAGAGTGTAATAGAAACAGTTAACATACCACAAACCTATAAACATACAGTGAAATGCTGACAGCAGTATGTAAGTCTTACTTAAACTGCTCCGCATACTGCTGGTATTCACACATCAAGAAATGCATCCCCTCGTATCTCCAGGCTGTGACCCAATTCCAGTTGAGTACCTGCGGTGGGGAGACCCTGAACCCATAGCTGCGGTGGTCTTTGCCTGCCTCGGTCTAATGGCCACATTCTTTGTGACTGCTGTCTTCATCAGGTAATGAATCCCAGTAATGTATAAGGTTAGGAAAACTATGGTCAGATATACTATAATGTGCACATTTCTATTATTCTCACTTTTTAATAGGAGTGTTTATATTATCTATTATTAGCTTCTCTTCTGTAACTGCACATGTAACTGTGTCTATATTCAGGTTCCGGGACACCCCAGTAGTGAAATCTTCCAGCAGGGAGCTGTGCTACATAATCCTGGCAGGGATCTGCCTGGGTTACCTTTGTACCTTCACCCTAATAGCTAAACCCCATGTCATCCACTGCTACCTCCAACGACTGGGAATAGGTCTGTCGCCTGCAATGAGCTACTCTGCGCTTGTCACGAAGGTAAGGACTGAATAGAGGGTACATCTGTGGGCGGCAGCGGAGCGGTGTCGAGTGAATAAAAGAGAAAACAGGAAATAAGGGGCCCTAGTACTAGCCCTAGTAGAAAGAAGCGTTATTGATATGGGTACATACTGTATGTACAGTCTGTTCACTATAGAATTTATTATAATGTCCTGGCGTTTTTTTTTATCTGACTCCTAGACAAACCGCATTGCTCGGATCCTGGCAGGCAGCAAGAAGAAGATCTGCACCAAGAAACCTCGCTTCATGTCTGCGTGCGCTCAGCTCATCATTGCCTTCCTCCTCATACTGCTGCAGCTGGGCATCATCGTGGCTCTCTTCCTCATGGAGCCTCCTGAGGTAAGCTCTGTGTGTGCCCTGTCGTGTGTGTTCTTCATAGTGTGTCGGAGGGCTAAGCTCATTTCGAGCGGGCGAATTAAAAGATGTAAAAGAAGAATAAGTTGATCAAGAGACTGGTGCTGTTACAGGAATGGTAGTTTTAAGACTATTAATCTACACAGAGTAGTAGGTTAATGAGCAGATCAACAGCTGTTTTACTGTTTGCAGTCCTGGGTTTTCCAGGTTTATATTTGTCTTGATTTAAAACACCATAGTTTTTAGTGGCAGCTTAACAATCCTGCTTTAATGCTGTGCTACCACTGTCTCTGTTTTAAAATCCCTCTTGTTGCCAGTGTTCCCACAGAGAAAACGATTCTGGTTGCAAACCTTGTCTAGCTCTTTATAATTGGTACTTCTCGTTCCTTCCTGTGTCTCTACAGGTGATCCATGACTACCCCAGCATCCGCCAGGTCAACCTCATTTGCAACACCACTAACCTGGGTGTGGTGGCCCCGCTGGGGTACAACGGCCTGCTCATCCTCAGCTGCACCTTCTATGCCTTCAAGGTACCCACTTGAATTGATTATGATTATTGCATATTACAGTTCAGAATTACATTATTGAACATCACATATCATTAGATAAGAGACATAAATTACTATTAAGCTACACAGAGTCGTAGGTTAATGAGCAGATCAACAGCAAACGATTCTTGTTGCAAACCTTGTCTAGCTCTTTATAATTGGTACTTCTCGTTCCTTCCTGTGTCTCTACAGGTGATCCATGACTACCCCAGCATCCGCCAGGTCAACCTCATTTGCAACACCACTAACCTGGGTGTGGTGGCCCCGCTGGGGTACAACGGCCTGCTCATCCTCAGCTGCACCTTCTATGCCTTCAAGGTACCCACTTGAATTGATTATGATTATTGCATATTACAGTTCAGAATTACATTATTGAACATCACATATCATTAGATAAGAGACATAAATTGTAACTAGACAACTGGTAGGCACGTGTAGTTGGAGCCATATGGTGTTCCTGGACAAATCTGTGTTCTGTGGGTCTCCTTTTACATGTCATACATATCTTAGCTGATAGACAGCATGTGAGAGAGGTCACACAGACGTCATTCAAAAATTGTAATTTGAAACCATGTTTATGTATACTACTACTTGCAACCTTTCATCAGCAGTAAATGCAATTTTATTACAACAAACACATAAAAATGTCAATGTTTAATTAAAAGTGGCCTGCAGCTATTTGTTTCCTATACAGTAAGAGAGCAGAAGGGTAAAAAAATACACTAAAGCTGAAAATCGCTGCACTTTAAGTAAATAAATTGCCTGTGTTTACGAACACAGCAGCAGGGAAAATGAATATGACTGGTGGTTTATGGTTATGATCCCATGTATCACTTCACTCGCTCATAATATAAAAAAACTGTGACGCAAAGGCAAGTGGTCAGTGTTGTTTATTCTACTTCTGTGACGACATTCAATTGTTTCATGAATTTAGGCAGATTGCACTGAAGCAGTTCTTCAGTGGCCATAAACATGCTAATATTTTGGCTAACGCTCTTTTATTATGTCTTTCTGTCCCTTTTCTCTCTTCAAGACCCGCAACGTCCCAGCTAATTTCAATGAGGCTAAGTACATTGCCTTCACCATGTACACCACCTGTATTATCTGGCTGGCCTTTGTACCCATCTACTTTGGTTCCAATTACAAAATTATCACCATGTGCTTCAGTGTCAGCCTCAGTGCCACTGTGGCTCTGTGCTGCATGTTCGTACCCAAGGTAAGGCTGACGTTTCTCACCTGTTCACAGCTGTGTGATGGTAAAATGCTTCTTGCTTGTGTCAAAGGAGAGTCATAATGCTTTGGCAGAGCTCCCCAATAAATAGCAAATGATTGACAATGAGTGGCTAAATTTGTTTTTTGAATAAATGGAAGTTTTTGAATAAATAAGTAGACACATAATTTTCACTTAATTCCTGCTATAAAGTGAAAACTGCATTTAAAGTACTCGTGTGTATCAAGGTGTCTCAGACTTTTATGTGAATAGCTATCGATATTCCTGTGCTGCTTTATGAAAAACACATTCAGTAAAAGCAATTAGTTGCTGCTTTTTATGAAAGAGGTCTGTTTATTAAAGTTCTGCCTTTACTCTTGTTCAAAACATGCTTTTAATAACAGTTGCTTGTATAACAACAGCATCCAAATATCTCCTCATACTGACGCAGAGATGTTTGCTCAGTCTAAACTCGTTGATATTAAGTGTTCCAAACGTTGTTTAGCCATTGTTAAACAGCATATGTTGTGTTTTATTTTGCTTCAGGTGTACATCATTTTAGCCAAACCTGAGCGTAATGTGCGCAGTGCCTTTACCACTAGCACTGTGGTGCGCATGCATGTTGGCGATGGCAAATCCTCCTCAGCTGCCAGTCGTTCCTCCAGTCTTGTTAACTTGTGGAAACGCAGAGGCTCTACTGGAGAGACACTCAGGTACTTGGTGTGTGTGTGTGTGTGTGTGTATACTTCTTGGCCAGGTTAATGCTAGGTTATCTCTCAGTTACAGTCTAAGGCTCCATCTCTGAATTGGTCCCCAATCTGAGACTATTTATGGTGTGTGTGTGTGTGTGTGTGTGTGTGTGTGTGTGTGTGTGTGCGTGTGGAAACGCAGAGGCTCTACTGGAGAGACACTCAGGTACTTGGTGTGTGTGTGTGTGTGTGTGTATACTTCTTGGCCAGGTTAATGCTAGGTTATCTCTCAGTTACAGTCTAAGGCTCCATCTCTGAAATGGTCCCCAATCTGAGACTATTTATGGTGTGTGTGTGTGTGTGTGTGTGTGTGTGTGTGTGTGTGTGTGCGCGCTCCTTGAGAGATTGATTCTCTGAACTCCCCTGAGTCTGCCTGACTGTTCCTCTGACCCCAACATGAACTGCAGACAATTGCCTAATGGAGATGTGGCAAAAGAGAGAGATGGGAATGAATGGAGGAAGGCAGAATAGCGGAATAAGGAGAAAACTGAGAGAGATAAAAGAAAATAGATGATGAGAATGGACCAGGAGACGAGAAGGAGGAGGAGTGATGGAAAGGAAAGAGAGGAAAATGCTAAAGGGATCGTGTGAAAAGGAGAGATGTAATTGCTTTCACACCTGGCTGAAGGCCATCCTCACTGTGACAAGGGACAATCAAAGGATACAAGAGGAGTGACGCACAGTCACTTGCCTCGAATGCAAACAGAGAAAAAAGACGAGGCACATTTTGCCCGTCAGCAGGTTACTCCATCTCACCATGCTCAGCAAGCAAGATTTCAATCACAATCCCATGTGGAAATGTCAGGAGAGTGTCTGTCTCTGTTTCTTTTCTTCCTCTTTTCCTCTCTCTCCGTCTTGTGGTCCCACCTTCCTCCGTGGGTGGTGGTAATTGGCAGGGCTGTCGATCTCCTTAGTGCAGGGGAAGAAGCTGTTGCTCTGAGATGCTGCTGTTGTGCAGACGGAAATGAAAACAGCAGACCACAGAGGTAAAAAGAGAATAATTTAAATTAAAGTTTGACAGATGGTTCGGACCAGATGTTTGAACACCTGAAGAGTTCCCGTCCTGTAAGTTGAATAGTCCTGAAATCATCACTAGAGCGAGGCGTAGATATATATATATATATATATATATATGTACAGGGGGTCCTCGAGTTACGTCGGTCGCGAATTACGTTGTTTTCGTGGTTACGACACAACTTCCTTGTTTCGGCTTAAGCGGTTTGCCCCGTAAATACGTACAGACTTTGCACAACGTATGCACAATGGCACAATGAATGTATGGTCCGACTTACGTCGAAAGTCAGTTACGACACATTCTCAGGAACGGATCTACGACGTAACTCGAGGACCCCCTGTGTGTGTGTGTGTGTGTGTGTGTGTGTGTGTGTGTGTGTGCGTGTGTGTGTGTGTGTGTGTGTGTGTGTGTGTGTATATCAACCATCAACCATCAACAGGTCTGTTTTGGTCGCACCGCACTCCAGACTCATCTGTAAAAGACTCTGCCTGTGCAGTGTAATGAGCAGTTCCCATTACTGCACATGTGTAGGTGCAGGTCCACATACACAGCACATGGATTCGTGTATGTGAACATGTCGTGCATGTGTGGGTACATGTGTGGGTGTGGGTGTGAATGTCAAGGAGTCAGTGGTGTCTGTGTCTGTGTGGATTGGAGCACTTTTCACCTCCAGCCTCGGTGATGTGAGGTTTAATCAGAAGCTCTGCTATAGATTAATCACTGTAATTAACCTGACAAAAGGACAAGGGGAAGAAAGGTGGCAGGGGACAGAGTCTGTGACTAATGTGAAGCAGGAGAAAAGTAAGAAAAAATCTCCAAGAAGGAGAAATTGAGTGAGAACCTGACAAAGAAAAATGATGAATGATGAAGAGTCTATTTGTCTATGTTCATATTTATTAAATTATATTTCATATCTCGAATTAAATGTAGTGAAACCTTTCTGCCAAGGCTTATATTTCAAAATTAACTAATGCTAACCTAAATGTCATATAGTACTGTTCATATTATTCATAGTATTTTATTTCCTGAAATATTATTTTTAATAAATCGATGAAAAAGGACGTGCTGTGATCAAGAAAGATAGTAATGCTAAAATCAGCAGCACAATTGTTTCACATTAATCATGGAAACAAGCACAGTTTAACAAACTACAGGTTGATTGCAGTGATTGCAATAGCATACCTCCACATGTACATTTGTAATGTCATGATGTGACCAAAAAAAGTAGTGTGGTTTGTTTCAGACAAAAATAACACAACAAACTGACACAAGACTCAACCCTGTCTTCCTCTCTCTCCCTCTCCTGTCACTTCTCTTCGGTTCTCCAGCTCCAACGGCAAATCGGTGTCATGGGCTCAGACGGAGCGCAGCGGTTCACGTGGTAACCACCTGTGGCAGCGGCTGTCCTTCCACATCAAGAAAAAGGAGAACAACCAGACTGCTGTCATTAAGCCCTTCTCCAAAACGTCTGAGGAACGTTACTGTGGAGGGGCTGACCTGCCCCCACATGTTCCTCTGCCCTCCCTCTCGTCCATGTCCTCCCTGCCCTCCCACCCGGACACCGGCCCTGACAAAACTCTGTATGATCTCTCCGAAGCAGAGGAGCGCTACTCAATCACCTACCGCCCGCAGACGCCTTCCCCGATCAGCACAGTCAGCCAGAGACTAGGAGCAAGTTACGGGGAGGAGCCTCAGATGACTGGGATTCCCAAGTACCCAAGCAGCATATGCAGTGGCGGCAGCAGCAGCGGCAGCAGTTGTGGCCCTGCCAGCAGCGGCTCTCTTGTTGCCACGAGTGACGGCCGTTTGGTCGTTGTGGACGATCACCCAGGGGAGGGCCAGAGTTCACTGATGGATCAGATCAGCTGTGTCGTAAATCGTTTTACCGCCAACATCAGCGAGCTCAACAGCATGATGCTCTCATCCTCTCCGACTCACTCGCACACAAGCAAACACGCACCTCCCTCCCCTCACCCCACCGACCCTTACCTGTTACCGCGGGAACTCCAGATGCCGCCAACTCTCACCACGTTTGCTGACGTCCAGCCCCTCCCACCTGTTGAGTCCAGTTTGGGGGGCCGGGGTGGCTGCCTCTCTCACCCTATCCCTCATTCACCGTACCCACTGCCACCTCCTCACCCCCACGCCTCCCCCTCTCTCTCCCCAATGCGGGGAGGCCTGGATAGATGCCTGCCTGATTCCCCTCTGAGGAGGGTGGAGTTGGAGGAGGAGCTATTCGCCTTGACTCCTCCGTCACCCTTCCGCGACTCTCTGGCCTCCAGCAGCGGCTCACCTGTCTCCGAGACAGAGCTTTGCCTCCCCCCGGTACCTTCCCATCCTCCCCCCTCGCCCCCTTCACCCAGGTTCAGCATACTCGCACTTAGAAATTACAGCCAGAGTTCCTCCTCACTGTGAGGCAGCGATCACAAGTTGAGAAAATGCACAAGTGAAGAGGAGCGTCCAAATACAACAGGTCACACTGAGAACGGAGGATGGATAAAGAGATGGATAAATCCATTTGTCCCTGCATGGGGTGAAGACCTAAAGGAGTGATGGAGGGCTGGTTGGGGAATGGGCCAAGCTGTGTTTGTGTTTACATGTTTGCAGTGAGATGCAAGTTTCAGAAGCTTTCCCGTGTCGTACTTTCTTCGTGCTGTCAGGCCTGAAGAGCTGCAAAAAGAGCTGCTCGGACTTGGCAGTGCATTGGTGTCTGTGAAGGCACAAGTCATTCCTGAAGGTCCAGAGCGACGAGTCATTTCTGTTTGGGTAGTGGCCTTAAGGTAACTTGGCTGTCCACTAATTAGAGACTGTGAATAAGTGTATGAGTGTGTGCGAGTTGTGTGTCTGTATGCGTCATTGTGTTTTTACATTTATGTCGTTAATGAGAGGTAATGACAACATGACAGCTGAGAGGTAAGGCTTCACAAAGCCTGTATAGACTGAATAGAGGCTGTCAAGGGCACATAAGTATATCTGCTCTCAAACACACACACACACACACACACACACACACACACACAGACAGAGCAAAACAATATAAGGAGAAAACATTGTAAATATACGAGAGGTTATGGATTTTTCTTTGATAAAATCCATTGTGCTTCTGACCAAGTGCATTGTGTTAACATACCAGGCTGTATGTTACTCTGAAGAACTTTCTCACAAAAGCATCTTTTGATTCATTCAGGTCTCCAGTCTGTTCGCTTTCTACATCGCCTACATTTCTCACTTCCTCTTCCTCTCGCTGCTTCTGATTTCCTGCCACTGTTTCAGTATTTTCTACTCTTCCGGTGTTTTCCCTTCAAACGTTTGAATGTATATTTTATACATGTTTCCTGAAGCAGTTGGGACCAAATCATTTTGCACTTCTGTATCTGTGTCTTGAGAATAGAGGAATGGGGGGCAGACAGGACAAGGTCTTGTTTTACTATGAGCAACCTTGTCATTCAGTTTTGTTCAGGTGGGTTGTTGGAGGAGATCTGACCTTAAAGCGTATTGTTAATGTGTGACATTTAGCTGGATACCAGTCATGGCAATTTCTCTAGTTTGTCAGCAGGACATATGTGTCACGCGATTTCATCAAAGACGGCTGTTTAAATGCGATTCATCGGAATCGCAATCATATTCGCAGTTAGTGAGCACAGACTGATAGATTCATGCTGGGAGAGAGCGTCCTCCTCCACGGCCTCAACCAGGGTCATCAGTCACAGCGGTGCTACACGTCTGTTTAAGGTCTCCACTTTTTTCACACAAGGGGCTGAACAACAAAAGAGGTTCACAAATTAAGATCCAGCTTTACATGGGCATTTAAAAAAAAAAAACTTTCTCAGAAGTTCAGACCCAGAAAAGAGATTAACTTAACGCTACTGTTCGTTTCACAATATCGACCTGGGAGAGAATTCGAGCTGACATCGAGTCAAGCCAGTCAGGATGTTAGTGCAGTAGCAACAGGAAATGGTAGATATGAAGATTATTTTAAATTGTATTGACTCAAATTTGAAATGTTCTTGATGAGAGCCAGATAAAGAGTTGATACCACTTTTATATCTGGTCTCTGGTCTGGCAGATTTTCTTTTTTCCACTGTTAGTGAAGCTTATTGGCTGCTGGCTGTAACGTCATATTAAATAGACATACATGAGAGTGGTATTGATCTTCATCGCCGTCTCAGCAAGAATGCAAATCCAGTCCATCACTTAAGATATATAAGAAATAAGGTCCGACATCATAGCTGTGTAGATGGGTCACTAAAAACGTACTTGAAAACACTACTAAAGCTGACAATGACAAATTTGACTTATTAAGTTTAGGTTTACATCAATTGCCTTTAAGTTGAGTAATGTGTGCCAAACCTGAATGAGAGTTTTGCGGGTACTCGCAGTTGTAGTGTGATTGTAATGTGCCAATGAATGCATTCACAAAGATGCTTTTGAAAAATGGCGAAATTCCATTGTGGAAAACACTCAGCAAAATAAACACAAGAAATGTAAAGTTAGAATGGTGTGTTAGGCAACACAAACAAGACATTTTTGTCTAAGGAATGTTATCTGCAGCAAAGACATGGATTGGCATATAGGACCTAATCAAAGATAACGAGACTGCTGGTATGACAACAACTAAATGCTGTTTGTGTTCTTTTACATTTCTTTCATGTTCAGATTTTTTTTGAGGGTCATAAATTTGCTCTACAGTAGCCAGCAAGAACAAACACAGACAACATGATTCTGTAAATAATAAGGGCATGCGAGGACAGTTCTGTTTTGTTTTAGAGTTGTTTTTAAAAGAAAAAAAAGTTTTTAACTATGTTATTATATACAGTATCAGTATGTGTTACGACTAAAGAAACTGTGTTACTACTCTGAATGTGTGAGTGGCCATTCCTATTCAGATGTCTTGTAATTCAACAATATAACAATAATTAATATGAATATGATTCTTGTGCCAAAGGAGTTAGAGCGGGTGTAGTTTAATCGCTTGTGGATAAATACCTGATTTCTTAAAAAAAGGAAAAAATGTAAATGTAAAACTGTTTCTATTGTTTTGGATATTTTCTATATAATTATTTGACATTTTCCATTGTAAAAGCAATATTATCTGTACGTATACGAGGTGCACATCGATGGGGTTTTTAAATCATACAGAAATGTGAGATTGTTCTTTTTCATCCCTGTATAATCGCTGGTGACAAAAAGGAGGAAAATCAGAAAACTTTTTTTAGGATTTTCTTTTCTAAACCTACATTTAACGAATGAAACGTTAATTTCTAGTTGACATGAAGGTCTAATTCCCTATTTTTTCAATCTTCGGGCCTGATATAAAAAGTCTAGTTCAAGAAAGGCTTAGGTTCAGAGATGGTAGAGGAGATATTCTGTGTGCATTTCCTGTTTTGCTTTTTTTTCTTTTACAAGTGTTTTGCAAACTTGGTCTTGTAAGGTCTCTGCTAGTAAATGGGTCCCAAATGGAAAATATAGTGGATATGCACAATCAGTGTATTAGATAAATGTACAGACTCTTTTTTTTTAAATAGTAGAATAAGAATCTACAAGAAAAAAGCATGAAACAAAAACTGTTGATCATACTCTATGTGTTTAACTGGTCCCTGTCTTGAAGTGCTGTATGTGCATCACTACCGCTGCATCTACTCATCTAATTCTGCTGATATGGGCAGTGACTGTCGTCAGAAAATTAACCAGTGCTATTGTTTAGGTGTTAGTGAGGAGGAGCTGGTTTATGTGCTGCTGCCATCAATATTGTTTATATCATGTCAGCTGGTTGTTATCATCCCCATGGGTGAGGCTCAATGGCAGCTTGCTGAGTCGTCAGAAAAAGACAGGATCAGTGTTTACATCTACTGTTGCATATTCTCTCTAAGGGCTCAGTTAGGACATCATCTCACATTTAAATCCACCACCATCAAATTACCAACAATAAACAGTAATTAAACAACGCAGTCATTAACAAGCAAAGAGCAGCTAAGGGAGCATCTAATTATAATGAAGGTGAATGAAAAATGAAAATGGCATAAATTATTTGTATTAAATCAGAAGATTGTGTATTTTTGGTGTTTAAAAATAGTGCAGATATGAGAATTTGTGTTTGAAAATTAAGTAGTAATACAGAAAGCATGTTTCCACATTTTAGCCCAACCTCAAGGATCACAAACCATTCCTCCTCATTGAAATCTCGGGTCATCTCGGTTAAATTAATATCAGCCTTCATATCTTACCAAAACATCATGATGATTATGATTACAATGATTATTGTGCCGATGATTACAAATATGCCTTATGCCTAAAAGGAAGATGATCTCCAGATGATGTCAATGTTGTTGGTTCACTTATTTTCGTAAATGCACTCTATAGAATTGAAATGATAATCCCTGCACTCAAATACTTTTAATCCGTACATGCTTTTCTGTCGATACAAGGAAAACAGAACTGAGGTCATTTATTTTTAACCTTTGGAATGAATGTTTCAACTGGTTTTTGTGGGGTGGGAGTTGCTAGTTTTGTGGTGATGGAGACAGGTTTGCAGACCATGTTTGTTACAAGAGAAAAATGAGGACCGACAGAGCTACATCAGACAATTTTGTTTTCATGAGTTAAGACAGCAGTCTCTCCTGCTGCACTGCCTGATTATTTCTTTGAATTCATACAAAACTCAGTTCTATGTTTACTGTGTAAACACCACAGAAATACATGGTCATATCCACTGTCAGGGCTGAATGCTGCTGTGTCAACCTCTCATGTAATAATCATAATAATTAACAGTTTCAAGATTTGGGAGTACAGTTTGTTAGATGTAACAAATAGTTAATGTTTGTTAGCCATTCTGTTCTCCATTCTACCTTTTCTTCTACTTTTATCAGTAGAACTTGAGCAGTATTGATCCCTGAAGCTAAATTAGACTTTCTTCACACTTGCAGAAGGTAAAATAATTAGACGTATCAGTAGTCATCGTTTTTGGACAATATCAACAGCAACAAAACAAAACAACTGATACACTACGTGTTCTGAATAACTTTAACATTAAATGCTACTGTCAAATCAGCATACTATCTATCTATCCACACACACACACACACACACACACACACACACACACACACACACACACACATATATATATATATATATATATATATAATGTTGATTTAACATACATGAATTATATCTACTAATATTCAAACAGAATCAAACATGGAATGAGACAACTAATTGCATCATCTTTGCACTCCATGTAAAATCATTAATTGTATTTTTGTAGGTTTGTTTAAAGTTGTTGATTAAAATGTTGCTTTTTATAAGTGAGCAAAAGGCATATGGCATATGTCTTATATTATGTGGTTGTTACCCAGCCATCAGAGTAAAAGTTATATATAGTGCAGAGGAGATGGAGTTGTGTATTAATGTTTATCAAAGTCAGAATGTGTATTATATTGATTATAATTAAGGAAGGAGATGGTGTACTTATTTATTTCAGACTTTATGAGACAGTGGGATAATATTAAGCAGGTGTGTGTGTGTCTGTAGGAGGTTGTGTTTACAGATTAGGCAGGTTGCAGAATTTTCAGTATTGTGTATTAATGGTTCCTGAAATATATTTAGATAATCTTCAGTTTCATCTTCTGTTTTTATTGGTGAGAGTATTGAGCCATTCTGGATTGTGATATGACATAGAAAGAAAGACTTTGGTTTTAAGATATATGCTTTTCATATTTTTCGCATATAGGTCATTCTGTTTGGATTACAGCTGTGGACACAATGTCGTCATTAAGACCCTTTGCTTTATATTCTGATGAGAGTCTGACAGTAGAGTATGAGGGATGTTGATAAGGAGATGAATGTTGCCTCTGTAGACATGATGTTTATATTCTCTCTGCTCAGCAAAGACTAAACACATTATCATGTTAGATTACAGAATTTAGTTGTGGTGTCATCAAACAAGCCTTTACGCAAATGTTACATGTTTTGCATATTTTCTGCAACACTTAGGTGAATGATCAGAGTAGGAAAAACAAATTTCACTTATTCTCGACAAAGGCAGCTAATCTGCATATAAATTAAGGCCCTGCGTTATATTCCAATCTCATTACCACCCACGCTTATCAAACCTTTAATTCACCCCGCTCACTGAAGCGGCTACTTCGGGTTTCATAATGATAAAAAGAGAATGATGATAAGTTACCAAAAACATAATTAAAGGGAAAAGAATTTAAATGAATTCCATATTCTGGATGTTTGGACTATATTACAACATTTCTTTTTTCCATTTTCAAGTATTTGGTCTGGGCAGAAGTGACCACTTACATAAATCAAAATTCTTGATAAATTTTGAATAGTCATTTCATAATAAGTCGATAATAAAAAGAAAGTCAGGCTCAGATTGTACTGTATCCCTAAGCTCCTCCACTCAGTGCCAACTTTTGCCATCTTTTTATTTCAAGTTCTTCTGTATTTAAACAAGCATCTGTGATTTAAACAAGCATCTGTGACACACACACACTCACCTTATTTTTTAATAATGACTTTTTTTCATTTAAAGCTTTGCTGTTTTGTTTTTCCTGGTGTTCAGAACTGTAGAATGTAATTTGATGCTATATATTGGTGTTATAATAGAATTTTGTTTTATATTTGTTTGATTATCTACTAAATATTTTCATTCAGCTTTGTAAAGTGTTCAGTGTAAGAATATATCGTTTTAGCTGTTTGGGAAATATATCTTTCTCAGTGGCTCTTCAGTCGTGGTTAATGAAGGGGGAGGTGGGGTGTTAGCGTCTCATAACTAAAGGGTTAGTTCAATGTCTATTTCAGGCAGATGTTATGATCGGGTACTGTTTTTGCCCACATAGAAGCTTTACACAAGCTGTGGTGATTAGAAACTAAAAGTGTTTAATTCAAATGAGTTTCTCTCTGATTGTGCTGCGATCCAAGTTGTTTGTCGCTGACACTGGAGCCTCGATCACAGACATTTTGGAGGCTACCTACAGCCTTGGCAATACGACTGAGAACAGTTTTGGCTCAACAACATTATCCTCATCTCCAAGTTAATGAGTCCTCATTGCCTCCATCCAAATTGGCCCAAGGTGATGCCCACAGAGGCTCTTCTGTGGGCTGAACTGTGGCCACTCCGAGCTGTAAACTGAAAGTGGAGTGGGCAGTGTTAATTGGACCTCCCAGTACTTTAAATATAACTACAGGTTGTTAACCTGAGGACATATGGACTATATATACAATTCACTAGAATGTATCAGCCAAAAAAAGCAGAACGTTCGATTCAGATCAACAGTGCTTATTATTGCATATCTCGTTGTCCTGTGCCTCCTGTTTGGGAATACTATGTTGCTCAGACATCTTTGTAACTGCATCTCATTTTTTCTTTCCTCTCTTGGAGGCAGGAAGTGAGGAATAATGAGACACAAGGCAGGAAGGGCAGATGCATTAATGGGATCTGTGACGGAAGCACTGTGAGTAAGACGATTTTCTGAGTTCTGGTGGATAAGGCAACGCTGGAGTTAAATCTTAACGAGAGCACTTTCCTCTCCTCCCACAGCGCTTTGACACAAACAGGTAGATTTCTCAAAGGTGCCACCATGAAAGCGTTAGAGTAGCCTACAATAAAAACATAGAAAGAAAAGTCACTGGGAACTCATTTACGTTCACTTATAGCTCTTCACTGTAACATGGTTCCATTCATCTTTTTTCTTACTGGGATGTAACTCTTTGTTTTCGTGGAGCCTCCAGTCAGCGTGAGCACCACAGCAGAGTGTAGAGTCGGGAGACAGGAGAGGGGAATAAGGTGCAGGGAGAAAACTATCACAGAGAACAGAGAAAAGAACGTTTGCTTTTCATTTGTTTTTCCATTGAAAGATCATTGTGTATGTGTACTACGAAGTACTTTTGAATTATTAATAAAAGACAATGATTTATTTTGTCTTTACTGTCTTTTTAGTCAACAATATGCCACAGCTGTTTTAATACTACATATGGGCTAGGATGAAGTACACAGAACATGCAGTCACTTGTTCCCTGATGATGCACAATATACACAAAACTGTCCGGTTTTAATGTGTAGAGACATAAATATATTATATACGTACCAGGCACTGATCAACAACGGTCATTGACATTAGCCATTGTGGATGGTGCAGAAAAAATAAAAAATACAATACCTCCAATTTGTTTTTTTCATTTGGATGCTTTTTCTACAATTACACTAAAATTGTTTACTATACAGACTGTTTTTCACTGTCCTAATTTTTTTTACCCTAAAAGATTCTCATGTACATTAAAAAACAACAATGATACAAAAGTTGTTAAAATATAATATAAATGAAACATAAATGTACTACCAGTTTTGATTCAACTGGTGTAAATATTGTGAAACTGAGTCAGTGGAAGTGGCTTGACACGTCCTGTAATATCTGCTTCTCCTTCCATCACTTAAGGTGTCACAGTGACATGGCAGACAGGCGGCTGAGTGACAACTGCCAATATATAGGCCCCTCAAAATCACTTTGTTCATTTAACTGATGGCAAACAGGTCAAGAGAAGCAGTTTTTGTGGAAATCTGTTCAGTTGTTTTTGATTAAATCCCTCTAAAAGACAGGCAACAGGGAAAAGTTAAATACTTGGCAGGTGTGTTTTTTTTAGATGGGATATTTGAGATGAGTAAAAAAAATATTTCAAATAAAACTGGGAGAACGATTTATGTGTGGCATTAAAACAAGAGAAGAAAAGAATAGAATAATATATCCATTTATCACAATCAGTGTTCAGTACTGTTTGTTCCTGTGTAAACAGAAAGCTGCAGGTTCAGTGTAGTCAGCCCCTTGATATCACATTTGTGTGGGCAAGCAGTGTGAAAGCAGCATGTGGTAAACAATGTGTGTCAGGCTGTGTATGCATGTGCATGGATATATACGTTTGTTGCACATATATACATAGTATGCATGTGTGGGCATGAGCATATTATGTATAAGGAGGGTGAAAACATTCTGTTCTGCAGCACTCTGTGTGTAGGTGGATGCGTATGGTCGAGGTAACTGACCGTGAAGCCACTTCAGAGGACTTAATATAAATGTGACGGATGTAACATTATTACCACAAGGCTGGAGTGGCCAACCCCACTCGGTGATGGAGTGGCTCCACCCACACTTCCAACTTAATGAAACACTTCTCTTGCATCCTTTTTTTGGCTGATTAATGTTGTGTCGTTAGCAAAGAACAGAAAAAGGCACCACTGCTAGTATGGCTGAGCAGTGCAGTGCTATTTGTTCAGTGGACTGCACCTATGAATCATAAGATTCTCATTTTCTAAGATTATGTTCCTACTGGCCCTATGGAGAAAACCTTATACAGTATAGCCTTCAGATAGGCAGGACAGAAGATGAAAATACTGTGATGGAGCAAACAAGGCAAGGGGGAAACAAATCTGTGAGAACCAATATAACAGAACTGAAAGTCACTTCTGGTTTAATTTCCTGTCAGTGGAATCAAGACCAATATCAAGATCAAAACACAAGTTTCTATGAGTCACTCTTATTGGGAGCTCAGTTGGTTTGGGCTGTTAACATTCATAACATCATTCCTCCATCTCCGTCTCTCAACTCCCGGCTCCTCCAGTTTGCATTATCGCATAGGCACAAACACACACACACACACACACACACACATGCACTTCCACACAAACAGTATAATGGCACTAATGACACTGCATGACTAATACATCCTCAGTTCCTTCTTCAGATGAGTGCTTATTATGGTCTGTCAAGGAGATGAGTCAGTCTATGTCCTGGTTACTATGGTAATCAAAGCCTCCAGCACTTCTCTTAAGTGCTCGCTGGCTAGAATAAGCTCTTTAACCCCTTTAACAAGAGACCTATCAGGAATGACACGCACGCACGCACACACACACACACACACACGCCCACACACACACACACGCACACACACACACACACACACACACACACACACACACACACGCAGTGTTAAGCAAGTAAACACACTGGTTGCTCTTAGAAAAGTAGTTAAAAGAAAATGACCCCACAGGGCTCATTAGAGAACAATGACATTAGGATAGCAATGTACAATGTACCAAACAATAAGTAAACAACAGGCTCTAAAGGGAAAAGGTCTTGTAGTATTTACACCAGCTAATGGTTGTAAGGTTATTTAGCAGGCCTCTGCATTTTCAAGCACCCTGATGACTCGAGTGTGATTTGTTGTGTGTGTAGGGCAACGTGCTGTTCTTAATGTGAAGTCATTTTGTTTTTCTGGCTCATCTCACATGTCAAACATGTTGATGCTTCAACTCTGGTACATGACCAAATACCTGACAAGATTGTTTTGAGAGCTGTTGAAATGCCTACCATGGCTAATGAATGGCTAGTGTGATTCTGCTGAAATTACACACACACACATACACATATATATGTATATAGTCAGGTCTACCATAAAATATCTGTTCCCATAATACTGATCACAAAATATGTATTATTTATTCAGTTCACTTCAAGTACTTGAATATAAATATCTACATAAGTTGTTGCAGTAAAAATGCGCTGAACAAATCTCTCTTCCGAATTCCTCGATACCCCGCCCCCTCTTTCCTCGTCATACTGCGCATGCTCTTCCGCCCTCCACCGGCCATGTGACAAACTAAACGAAACCAAAAAGCGAGGGAAGATACGGGCCGAGGCAAGAGCGTGACTGGTGTTCACATCCGGCTTCGCTCGCTGGATCTCAGTAGCACAGGCCGGACACCAGCCTCCAACTGCGAGCTCAAAGCGGTGTGTACTTAAAGCTATACTAAAGAAAAATATTACTCTTGAGATTTGCTTTAAGTTCCGGAAAAGTTCACAATGTGGAAAAAGTGACCGCAATGCGCACGTACGTTTTAACTTTGTCCTCGGGGGACTCATCTTGACGTGAAGTTGACGAGTGACTCTTTAGTAAAAGTTGAAGTCTTCAATCAGTAACGGTCAGTGGAGACAGGAAGACAAGAGACTCGGACAACACTGCCTTGTGTGCGTGTCTCCTGAGGTCTGTTTGTGTGTTTGTTTGTGTGTGTGTTTGTTTGTGTGTGTGTGGTTCGGCCAGGTTAGCTAGCAGTGTGTTTGGGAAGATGAGGCTGAGCATTGTGCTCCTGTGTGTCTTCCTGCTTTGGCTCGGAGAGTCCCGGGCCGACACACCTGCTAACTGCACATACGAGGAGCTGCTGGGGACGTGGGTCTTCCAGGTGTCCAGAGGAGGACACGACAAGACCATCAACTGCTCAGCTGAAGGTGATTTACACACACACACACACACACACACACACACACACACACACATATATCAGGTTTGTCTATCTGTGTATCACAGCGTGCTGTTACACAGATACACTGATGTTTGCCGTGGGTTTCCTCCTCAGCTAAAGCAGAGAGCTCCGTGACTGTGACCTTGCAGAAACCCTCTGTAGCCAGGGACGAGCTGGGCAACACCGGCTTCTTCACCATCATCTACAACCAGGGCTTTGAAGTGGTCATCAATGACTACAAGTGGTTTGCCTTCTTCAAGGTAAAACCAGCATTTCCTCACAGGAATGAATATGATTACATGGACTGTTGAAAATCATGAAGCAGATCCCATTGACGTTCTCTGTTCAGATGTTTCTTGAGTCGGAGCCCAACTGATCAGACATGTTGTTTCATCCAAGTCTGTCCTCAGGTCACATATTGGAGATACTCACTTTATTCATCCACTGTGTTATTTATTCTCTTAGTCATGTGATGCTGCTCACTCATGACACATGACACTGAGTTGAGGGAAATTTCATAGTCCGTCTGTCCTCCAACCCATGTTATGGTTTGTCCCACTTCCTCATTCCAGTCATTTGATTTAGCATAGTGCAGCTCTATGAGGGGAGTGGTGGATTTTCTTGCTTTAGACTTTGCAGGAACTTAAGTAAAACCCACAGGTTATGAGAATAATGTACTAAAACAATTCTAGTCGTTTATTCTACTCTTTTTTTTTTACCCTTTTCTCATATGCAGTATGAAGAATTTGTTCCTCTCTTGAAATGCCAGCTTTTGTATAAAGTCAGGTATTGGACCTCCTACAATATTTGTCTCCCTACACATTTAGTACTCTCAGGAAGGGCCCAAGGTAACCAGCTACTGTGACCAGACCCTGCCGGGGTGGGTCCATGATGTCCTGGGAAACAACTGGGCCTGTTTTGTAGGGAAAAAAGTAAAACAGGTGCTACCTCGGAGAGACAATAAACCATTATTCAGCAGCGGGTATGTAATGATGTATATCTGCATAGCTGTATCTGTGTACATATATCAGAAATATTGTATTTAACTCAACAACAATTTCTCGCAATGCTTTTTTTATTTTCTGTAATAAACTAACGTGGCACGTTTTTCCTGCAGGCTGCTCCAGAAACCGTACAAAAACAACCCTGACTTCATTGACTCCATCAACTCGGTTCAGAGTTCCTGGAAGGCTGCCTCCTACCCAGAGCATGAGATGTTCACTCTACAGGAGCTGTACCACAGAGCAGGAGGGCCCGCCTCCCGTATCCCAGTGTACTATTTACTTTCATTTCCCTATTCTTTACTATGCTACAAAGCTATCATGTTCACATTACTGAAGGTGGATCTGCATTTTAGGTTTTTATAAATCTGTCTCTGAGCAATGATGTAAACATGGTACTTCATTTTTTTTTTTTTTTTACTGTAGGCGTGTTCGCGCTATGCCTGTGGGAGCTGATGCGGCCAAGATGGCGTCAGGTCTACCTGAGCACTGGGACTGGAGAAACATCAGTGGTGTTAACTTTGTCAGCCCTGTGCGAAACCAAGGTGACGCTCGATTGCTGACCTGCATGAACTATTTAAACGTTGACATGCAAAATCAGTTACTTTATATAGCGTTTAGCTTAAAGGAACGAGAGATTACATTACATGATATGATATCAGAAATGGGGCAGGGGCAGATGAAGTTTGACATTTACACTTAAACAGGCAGCAGTAGTGGCAGAGACTGAGCAGCAGCTACTCAGCCGAGTTCTGCTCTTTCTGCTCCCTTCACATATCTCTGCACAGCCGAGTGTGTGAGTGGAGAGATTATGCATGCTGAGTGGCCCAAGTGTCTAAGAGGGCCTCTGTAGAGCTGGGTTAAAGGATGTAGTGAGAGCTGAAGTGTTTCAGCAGAAGCCCTCTAAGCCACTGTGCCTTCTGTATTTTCTAACATGTTATGAGTCAGGTGGATTTTGTAGGCTCCAGTTCAGTTCAGAAGAAAAATGGTAAGATTGAAGATAAATTGCTGATTTCAGCTCTGTGCTTTAAAGGGGGATGTATCTGTAACTGTCATTGCAGCAAATCAAAGCCCTTGTGTTGTGCAGGTTACACACGACAGACTTTTGCGATCACGCTTTTAATACAGAATCATCTCAGAAGTTGATTACATCAGATGTTGTAAAATATGAGGGCAGTCAAATTGTCCCACTAGCAGAGATCGTTCAGTTAAATGAACTGTTGTTGCATCTTATTCATCTTAATGAGGTTAGGGACCTAAAGGCTTAAATCATTATTGAAATGAAACTGTGCTGTGAATCCCACTCTATATTAGAAGTCTTTAAATGTAATCTAGCACAAGGCCATCAAAAATACTTGCTTTTAATATAAAGCTGTTGTCTGTTCGTCAGTGTTTTTAAGTCGAGTGTAAATCTGTGTTGTTTCAGCTGCATGTGGAAGCTGCTACTCCTTTGCGTCCGTGGGGATGCTGGAAGCTCGCATCCGAGTCCTCACCAACAACAGCGAGACTCCCATCCTCAGCCCCCAGCTGGTGGTCTCCTGCTCTGAATACTCTCAAGGTACAATCCATTTTATTCTCTGCTCACGTCACATCACTTCACTGCTGGGAACGAGGCAGAAGTTGTATGTAGAACACTGAACTACCTTCCTGTAATCAGAACAAGTAGCTTCAATTATTTTGTGGAGTGTATTATACAAGTGTTTCATTTTTGTTTTGCGGGATGATCACTGCGACAATCACCTGTCAGATGGTGCTCATGTGTTTCTCTTTCCCTCCTCTTCCACTCATGTTTTCATAATCCAGGGCTTCTCACAAAACATCATCCTCTGAGACTGTGGTTGTTCCCAGTTTGCAGTCATACTTTATCTCGTCTCTTTTAGGTTGCGATGGTGGTTTCCCATACCTGATTGGAAAATACGTACAGGACTTCGGCATTGTGGACGAGTCATGCTTCCCATATGTTGCAAAGGACACTCCGTGTGGCGTTCCTCAAAACTGTGGTCGCGTTTACGCAGCAGAATACAACTATGTCGGTGGGTTTTATGGCGGCTGCAGTGAGACAGCCATGATGTTGGAACTAATGAAAAATGGACCGATGGCAGTGGCCTTTGAGGTAAAACAATGCCTTATTGGTGATCATACACATAAGCTATACATATTATAGCCTAGAAAACTTTAAGATATAGCTTCGATACAAATTTAAATAAATAAAGCGTAAATTGGCAAATTCCCTTTTCAGGTCTACTCTGACTTCATGAACTATAAGACGGGCATCTACCACCACACAGGCCTCACAGATGCCTTCAATCCCTTCGAGCTGACCAACCATGCTGTGCTTCTGGTGGGCTATGGCCGCTGCCACATGACCGGAGAGAAGTACTGGATTGTCAAGAACAGCTGGGGCACCAACTGGGGCGAGGACGGCTACTTCCGAATCCGCCGTGGAAGTGACGAGTGTGCTATTGAGAGCATCGCGGTCGCTGCCAAACCCATCCCTAAACTGTAGATGCAGGATGGAAGGGATGGGTGAGCTGACGACAAAGCCTCAACAGCGCAACCTAATCCTTTTGTAGCGTTTTCTGATCAATCTGAAATCTGTAACTTTGCACTGTACCTGATATCATGTAGCACTGCACCTCTTCCTAAATCAGCAAGCAGGTGTCAAGTGGTGCTGCAACGATTTTAATGAAATTTCCAGTCATTGCACATTTGGTTAAAAAGTAGCCCAACATAAACCCACATGAAGAAGAAGCAGGGACACCAACTAATGTGTGGTTTATCAGTCAGTATTGACGTCTGCATCTAGCGTCCTTTTTTATTTTCTTTATTTTAGTGATCACTGATTAGCTGCCTATGTATGAAAATTTGGAATCAGTGGATCCAGTTGATTGATGCTTACTGTGACAATCAGGAACGTTTTAAGATTTTAAAGGGAATTTTCAGGTGAACTGTCGTCGTCTCAAATTAACTGCCATGTTTCTCTGTGAGCTGAACTGCAAGACTTCATATTAAACCAATTTAAAAGGGATTTCTCAATTAATTAAAGGGTTCAAGTGGTGGTTGCTGAGCCATTTTCAACACTTGTTGTGTTTCACTTTAAGCATTTGTTGTTTGAAATGAGATTTAAAACAACAAATGCTCTGGTACAATAAAAGCTTTTCAGAAATATTTGGTTTCTTTGTGTATGAAACAATTAATATAAATTATGGTTATAGTTAATAATATGAATTGTATAGAATTATAGTTTGTCATTTTAATTTGATTAAGCCAAATTTAAATATTGGTCAAAGTATTAATGGATGATACAAAGTTGTGTTTTTGTTGCCATGTCTTTAAATGCACTGAGCTTTGCCTGCGTGAGTCACAAGGTCCACTTCCCTCTGCAGGCCAGGGCGGACCTCACCTCCCCTTTCCATCCCCGGCTCCCTGCGCCTCTCCTCCCTCTCCTCTCTCTCCTCTCCTCCCTCCAGGTCCTCCTCTCTGCGCTGGATTCATGCTCAGCTCTCGCGCTCCGCGGTCGCCATGCACAACAACCACCCCAAGGAGCATCTCTACAAGATCCTGGTGATCGGGGATCTCGGGGTCGGCAAGACGAGCATCATCAAGCGCTATGTCCATCACAACTTCAGCCCCAACTACCGAGCCACCATCGGGGTGGACTTCGCCCTCAAAGTCCTCAACTGGGACCAGGAGACGGTGCGTCTGCAGCTGTGGGACATCGCAGGTACTGCACCGACACCAACTTTAACACACGCGCTAAAATGACGCATCTGTTTCCACTGAGTCCCACTCTGACCTGGGTTAAAAGCTGAAAAGAAGATTCAAATGAAAATAAGACACTGTGGTGAAAGTGTGAGTAGATTTATGTTAATGGCAGCGTTTTATAATCCCTCCACGTCGTTGCCAGTGTCATGGTGGAGATCAGGATTATATTTATTTATGGTTATTTATTATTGAAATACTCTTATTCACATTCTCTTTCCCAGTGATGGATTGTGTCAGTGACAAACAGCATTTTTTATTTTTTAATTGTCAGGAAATGCAGTAAATAATAGTTCCAGTTCACAGTGTGTGAGGTTAGAGTTAAAAAGGAAGTGATCCATAAAAATGAGCATTTGCCACAGTGGTGAAGGGAGCACTTGAATGGAGGGATGGTGTTAGGAGTCCAGCTGACATGTTAGCATTACTCACTTAACGTCCATTTGCTACACATTTCTATAATGACATGCTTCTTTTTCCTCACAACACACTGCAGTGTAGTCATGAAAGAGAGAAACACACTGTGTGATCCATACAAACAACAGCGTTCATCACACAATGTGTGTTTAAAGCTGCCCTAACTCTGTGACAGCTCAGTATACAGCTGTAAAAATGTATACAATTATTGTGATTAGATTTACGTCATCATTGATACATTAATCACACCTTAACGTTACGCGTCGAGTGTCGCATGACCTTACGAAAGATCATCACAACACCACATGACACACAAAAAAAGACTGCTTTTATTATAAACTCCTGTCTCAGCTCGTTACATGAATAACTTACCAAACCCATTTTTCAATCACATATCTGTCCATTCATTTATTCACACATGCGCTAACACTAACAGTTATTCTTTCTTTCCCCCGCGCTGATACTCGTTAACTTTCATTCCTCTGATCCACTTGTTTACGTATTAGGGGCAGTTTGTTCTGAGTGCGTCCGTGTCACCCTGAAAAAGAGAATGTCTCTCGTCCTGCCAGTGAAATGGCGAGTGATTTCCTTTGGCGATCACAGAAACCAGGCGTTTTGGCCGGGATGCTGTGGGGCTGGATGGCAAACCTAAAGGCTGCGGCGGTCTCCTCTCACATGAGTGTCGGCTGAGGTTTAGATGAATTGTCTGACCCGCTGCTCTCTCCCCTCCTGCGCTCCCTCTCCAGTAAGCGCAAGCAGTCATGTGGCTCCAACTCATGTGAGGGAGATTTGAGTCCCAAGCTCTCGCGTACAGAAAGCTTCTATTGTGGTCTCAGGATGAGTGCCCCCCCCAGAGGAAACTGCCATAGGTTTTTGGACAGTACATTTAGGTCCTGACAAACCTTAGTGACTTCAAAAAACTTTACTTCAGCCAGCACTGCTGCAGGTTTGGGAGTTGGACGGTAGACTGAAGGTTTCTCATGCCACAGAGCTTATAAATCACTCACTGTTTCCATGCATTTCCAGAGACCCATAAAAACGTCTCCCCTTCTATTTCTGTTTGCCATTTCTCTGTGTCATGTGCGGACACGGGGACGAGGCTCTCTGCAAAGGCCCACACATGAAGACTGAAATCACAGAGAGATGTGTGGCTGCAGTCCATCTGATATTTATACCCAACACCCAGATGACCTGGAGATGTTTCAGGCTTTAAACCCACTGTATCATAGCCGAATAAACAAATCATTCACATCTAATGATGAACTCTCTCAAAATGATGAGACATAATGACAATAATAATAATAAGCACTGTGGGGTTGCCTGCTCAGTCTAATGAAGCAGATTAAATTAGTGTTTTTTTTAATAAACTCATGGCAAATAACGCATCTGATCCACATGTAAATTAATATTAGCTCTCCTCACCAAAGCAAACAGCTTTGTTTAAAAGCCCATCTGAGCTTTTCGAATTGTCCTCCACAATGTGAAAATGTGCTTCCCACCAGCCGATGGTGAAGTTATGGATGGGAAAATGTGTGGATACAACATTCCAACAGGGCTTATCGAATTAATTTTACCCTCAGGAATTTTCTACAGAGACGTTCACAGGCAGGTGTACGCGCAAACACACACACGCACACACACACTTATCTGCATCTCATCTCCAGCTCTTTTTCCTGGAAAACCATGCATGAAAATGTGTGTGTGTGTGTGTGTGTGGGCACGTAGGCGGTGTGGTATCATGCAGGATGGCACGTATGAGACGAGAGTGTGAAACAATGAATAGATTTATAAAGAGTCTGTGTCAGTTTGCTGCCAAGTGGCACTGCATCGCTCAGGTCTGTTAGTGTGTCGGGATCTTCTGTGTACAAGTCAAACCAGTCTGAGGCGGTATCACTGAACCTTTGGTGAACCCACACAACGCGTATGATGATTAGTGTACATGAATGTGTATCTCTGTGTGTGTCCTTCAGGTCAGGAGCGGTTTGGCAACATGACGCGGGTGTACTACCGCGAGGCCATGGGCGCCTTCATTGTGTTCGACGTGACAAGGCCCGCCTCCTTTGAGGCCGTCACCAAATGGAAGGAGGACTTGGATTCCAAACTGACGCTCGCCAACGGGAAACACGTGGCCACCGTGCTTCTGGCGAATAAATGTGACCAGGGCCGAGACGTGCTGACGAATAACGGAATAAAGATGGAGCAGTTCTGCCAGGAGAACGGCTTCGTTGGCTGGTACGAGACTTCTGCTAAGGTGAGGGATGGGACACACACACACACACACACTCACACACACAAACACACACAGCAGTAGCAAACAGGAATATGGTGTGAATACAATGATCATCCTTCACCAGGAGCACTGAGATTAAAGCCCCTGTGTCAGCAGCTGTGTCCTTCTCATGCAAATGTCGTATAGACGCAGCTGACTCCTGATCAGCTCCTCTGTGTCAGGCCCAGCACCTGATTCCCCTGTGGAGATGCCACCACAGAGGCACATTCAGCATGTGAAGAAATGCTTTATTAGCACAGCCCTTTCACTGACTATTCAGCTTTTGCATATAAAAAAACAGCTTCAGTCAATGAGTTCTACTGTTTTGTCTCTCAGAAGTGACGAACCTCTCATGTTATTTTTAGATGAGCTGCACTGGCATCAGTCATCAACCTGATGCCCAGGAATTTTGAGGGAATTTATCAGCTCACTGTTTCCAGTTAAATGGCACAGAATTCAAAAGGAACATTTCAGCGTTATTCTTTTGGTTGTCTTCTTGTCAAGAGTTTGATGAGAGGGTCGATGCCACATTCGCCTTCTTTAAACACAGAGTGGTGGTACAGGAAGAAGTGTGGTGACGGACTCCTGGCCGTGCAATGAGCTGTGGATTCACCCACCTACTCACTAACACGCTGACACAACAGCACGAGCCCTGATTATAGCAGCTAATGTTGAGCAGGAATCTTACAGTTGGGTGGCAGGAAACAAAAAAAACGTCTACGACGTGCACACAGACACACACGAGCACACAGTTCAACAAACCCAATTAAGGTACTCTATAAATATGTCTATTTTTCTGTACTTGTTTTGTTGTTGTTCCTTTGCACAATAGTTATGTCTGGAAGAAGCGCTGCTACCATTCTGCAATGCAACTAATGTCATTGGTGCAGAAAATTATAGGAACAAGACCGGATATGCTTTCTATTGGTTTTCTGCATCTGGCAGAAAGGCTGATAGATCGAGTCACGACAATACCACATCACAGCCTGCTGAGCAACACTGTCACATCTATACTGCTCCTGCAGCGCATGTGTGTGTGTGTGTGTGTGTGAGCCTCACTGTAACACCTGTGATAGCTCATTTCTTCTAGTTAACACAGCTTTCAAGTGCAGTTGTTGTTGTGTTAGTATTTGTATTTTTTATGGATAGAAGATCTTTGAAAATCAGGTCAGACAGTAACCATGTAGCAAGGAGACCAATCAGTGTTCGACACATCCGTATAACCACAACGTCACAGCGTCACCTGTTCCTTTGTTGCGTGTCGTAGCCCTCCAGACACCCTGCTTCCTGTCTGCATCCAACTGAGCCATGATTTTCTAAAATTTACATCTGATAAGCAAAATAAAAAACAACTGAATGGAAAAATTCTGTTTACAGGAAATGAGATGCAGTTATGTGAAAATATTATGCAAAGTTGCACCTAAATTACAATGTGTAAGGAACTGAAAAGCACCTCAGGCCTTTATGTCTGTTTCACTGAGAAAAACTAATTCTGTTGTCATCACTGTTAAGAACAATACATGCAGACAACACAGGCGGCTAGTGTGAAGAAATGTATGCATTGCTCCCTTTTAGTTTACATTATTGCTGTTGACCTTTGCTTACTCTCACCTATCTTTCTCTTTGTCCTTTTCCGTTCCTTTTCCTTTTCCTTTAGGAAAACATCAACATCGATGAAGCGGCCAACTGCTTGGTGAAACACATCATTGCCAGTGAGAAAGACATGCTCCAATCAGAGGTCCCCGACACCGTCACCCCCCAGTTAGAGAAGGACAAAGGGGGGACATGCTCCTCCTGCTTCAGATCCCAGTAACCTGTAGCAGTGAACAACTGGATGAGCTCATTACACATGAAGCTGAGTTTGTCTGTAAAGACTAACTGCTTTGGCTGTTATTGAGGAGGAAGGTATGGGTGCCAAATGGTTTGCTCTCTGTAGTTCATGGGATGTGTGCGTATGTGTGTGTGTTTCTATGTGTGTGTGGCAGCGTGGTGTGGTGGGGGGGTAACAGAGATGCAGCTGGCCTGAGAAATGGATGGATTGAATCAACAGGAAAGACAGAGAGAGTGATGGATGCAGCTGTGTGCGTTTGTGAAAGGCAAGGTCACTCTCTGGGTGACATCAGACCTTGACATAGCCACTTTGGTCACCATGGAGACACATGTAATGAACACATGCACTGGCAGATTGCAGAAAATCACAATATATTTATACCAAAGGCTGCATGGAGCTAATCTCTATTTATAAACCATGGCAGCTGCCTAATTTTCTCCCTTCTTCTCCCTCTTTCACAATCCCCTCCTACATCTTCTTTTTTTCTCCACTCTTTCCTCTGCCTGAGTTTGTCTCTGCTTGTTTGTTTATCATCTCTTCATCCCGACAGGATTTGTAGTTTTTCCATGACCTGACCTACTACCCAGACAAAAAAACAACACTTGTATAACTTAATTTCTTCCTGGATTCATTTTTATTTTGCATTGTTGTTTGTAATGGCACTGTCCTTTTTTTCACCATCTTTTAATACAGCTGGTGGCTGCAGTAATGCACATTATCATCAATTATACTGATGTGATTAATGATCTCTATCTAATACCACCCATTTTATTTAATGCCTTTAATTAATAAGATAACTATGTATTTAATTTATATGTGCACTCAAGGTATACAGTATGTATAAAGATTTTTATCAGTGATTTAGAATTAAACTAATTTTCATGGCAACATATTCAAAACGTATATGACAAACAGATGTTTTTGTCTCTTTTACTTAAGTGGTTTTATATGAAATTTCTATTCCCTAGTTCAATATTTGTAATATTTGTAATTATGGCATAAATGCAAATTTAAATACAAACATGTACATATTACACAATTTAATGAGGCAGGTAATAGAACCAAAGATCCATATCCAGTTTTCAGCATGTTCGTGTGAATAAAGTACAGCGTTACTGACCTACAGGTGTCTGCATGTGCTTTTATGATGTTGTTTTTGAGGCTGTCCTGATATTTTCAATTCTTCTAAATGATTAGACCTCTAATGCGCCATCAACGTCTTATCATCAGCTACAGGTTGGAGGACCTGCATTGTGTTGCTTACACTAAATATGGGTTGTGGAGCTGCTGTGGTGTGACAGTGACTCATTTACCCACTAAACCAAAAATAGGTTTCCTGTGTTTTTTTTCATGCATCCATCCATGTTTATGTTTTGTGAGTTTGTGCTGTGTTGTTAATTCTGCTTTCTTAAATATAATTCTTTGTATCATTGTATCAAATCATGCACATTGTCACTTGGTTACTTAACAAGGCATATTCCAAATCAATATTTTTTCTTGAATGACCTGCCGTTGACCTGTCATGTGACTGCAGCCAGGCAGTGCACACAGAACTAAGCCATCTTAGCCTTCATACCTACATACACACATTATAAAGGGGTTAAGGTCAACACATAAGACTTTAAGGAATCTGCTTAAGGAACACTCTTTATTTTTCTATAAGTTCATCCCAGAATTTGATACATTTTGCTCAGTCTAAGATTTAACCAGACAGTCTGTATGTTCTGTATGGAAACATTACTGTCAGGTTAATCAGCCTGTGTCAGTGGTTTTATCTCCATCAGCCCTCTTCTTTGTCATGTGTCAGACAGCCTCTCCGATTAATTATAGTCCTCTAAAGATGTCATTGTGTGTCTCATTTAACACTGTGGTTTGTTTTTATTCATAAACACAGACAAAGACACAACCTGGTGTTTAGCAGTAGATTGTGTCGCCTGGTTGAGGGCTGGGTTGTGTGCTGGAAAAAGATTCAGCCTCAGTGCAACAATTTCAGAGGAAACGCGTGACAGGTTGAGAGGTGACAGAGGTAATGTACAGGTTTATGTGTGTGAGTGTGTAGTTAGTGTGTGTGCGAATGGAACAGACCTCAACACACACAGATGATCTGAGGAATTCCACAGATTTATCTCTCACTCTCTGCTGGTCTCTACGGCAACAAGCTGCCAATAGCGTGATAGTTTCATTTCTCTTTATTTACAGGCTCTACCCTGTAGTTCTCCTCCTTTTACTTCCCCACGTGACAGTGGAAAGGAAATAAAGAGGGAGTCAGAGAGAGAGAGAGAGCAGAAGAACAACAGAGCGAGGTAGAAGAACCATATAAACACAAGACTTCTCAGTCATACAGGATAAAGAGAAAATAAGTTGCATATGATTTCAGGACGACTTCATGTCTTTCTTTCTTTCTCTTCCCACACACACAGACATTTACACACTAACATACAGTCTGTGCGTATAGATCTAGTCTTCATCTAGAGCCTGCAGTGATTATTTTGATCTAACTTTGCAATTCGAAACACATTCACATATCATCCCCTGGAGATTCTTTCACTGGAATCGACAAGAAACTCAGCCACATGAGTAAAACACTGCCCTTAAGTGTTAAAGAATAACGATCTTGCAGCAGTGATGCATATCACTGCTGTGCATCACAGCTACAGAGCCTCTATACACAGAGAGAGGTGCTGGAAGTGAAGGCTGTGGCTCTCTCTCACTCAGGCCGTGAATTAAACACACACAGTACAAGAGAATCGAAACCAGGACCCATGGGAGACTGGATGAATGAGAGCAGTGACTGCACCTCCATGTTTGATCGATAAGTGTGAGTTTTTGTCTGTGAGTGTATCTATGTTGTGTGTTTTGGATTTGTGTGTGTGTGTGAGTGTGGGTGAGAGAGAGAGAGCGAGAGAGAGAGAGCACAGCTTCAGAGGTGTTTTTAAAAAGAGTTCAATGTACACACACACACACACACACACACACACACACACACGCACACACACACACACACACACACACACATTAGTCACTCTCATCTTTTTCACACTTGCAACCGATACTAAATCAGATATGCATCAGTATAAGTATCAGTAATGACTTGATTTAATGGCAATGTTGCATTTTAATTGGACCACTATGTCGACAATAATTAGTAGGTATTTCCTTTAAAGAAGGATGGGAAAGCATTTTTCTATCAAGGCTCATTTAAACTTTTATAATGTTACAGTATTTGATGGTAATGTTGAATTCTTGAACACAAATCATACTTCTCTCTCTTTGGCTGAGCATCTGATGTCAGATGGTAGTGATGATATTGATGATGATGATACTCGCAGCTGTTTCCTCAGGCTTGCATCAGTCAGACTCTGGCTGGGAGCAAGGTCACTCTCCTCAGCTGAGCGGTTTAGTGTTGCATCATCAGAGACGTTGGCTGGTTCCACACTAAAAAACACGTACATTTGTACATTTGCATTTGTTTGCGTTTCACACACGTATGCAGTGATAACTGGTGTTTTGTTTCATCTGACTCTGACAGACATACAACAACCTCAGGGACATTTCTATCAATAATGTCATATTGTTTCTGTTTACTGAAGATGGAATAAATTCTATAATGTCAACATTTAGTCTTTTCCCTTGTGTTGCTGTTTTGTATTCCTAAAACGTTTTGTAGGCTGAATCTCATTGTGGGTGGCACGAGAGGGAAAAGCCACACGAAATAATGAAAAACTATTTGAGAAAATTAAACTTTTAACGTCAAAAGAGGATTTCTTCTTTTGTTGCACAGGTTTTGTATCTGTTTGCGGTTTCAGTGACAACATGGGTGTCTCCGCATCCCTGACAGTTCCAGATCAGCACCTTGGAGAGCGTTCATGACACGCTGGTTCAGACTGATTAAAACACAGGGGTTTGGGTTTTCAGCACAACATGCATTACACCATACTAAGAATTTAATCACAGTTTTTCTTGAACCGAATGTTGCCACATTGACCTCTGCAAAAACGGGGCTATGTGTTATTTTTTTCACATGATCATACAATATGTTCGTCCACTGTCAAAAAAGAAGGACAAATGTCAGTATGATTTATTGCTGTATCGATTTAATGGCTTCTATGTCTCTTTGCTCAGGGGGTGAGTAGCTGGTGCTACATGTCCCTGGATCTTTTGGCCAAGGCTGCTGCATGTGCGTGCATGTGTTTGTGTTTGTGTCTTTGTGTGTGGTTGTAGAGTGTTTGCTGCTTGTCTTTGTTTTGGCAGAATATGAGGCTGTGTGAATTATTGGTCAGCGATGCCCTTCTTTTCTCTGCCAACTGTCTCTCCCCTGGTTATGCACAGAACAGCATGTGAACAGTGTATCCCAGTTGGTGTGACCTCGTGCTAAATGTGTGTTCGATCCCTGCAATTATTAAAAGCCTGATAAATTCTGCTGTGTCTGCCTGTGTGTTTAAACAAATTCAAAAAGCGTACGTACGATTTGTAGTCTGGGGCACCTCTGAGTGTCCGTGGAATCAGTTCAACAGCTGTGGTCAGCTGTTGTGTTGTGCTTCACAGCTTACAAACACATCCCACCTCTCATTGCACTCTCTGATCAGACACAATCCAGCTACACAAACACAACAATGATAAGTCAGTCTGGCCAGAAAAGGTAATATGTAAAATAAAATCCAGGAGTCAAAGACTGTTAAATTATATCTGCATATCATTTTGTGTTACAACAGCAACACTTAATATCATAACAAGACGTATTAATATGCTGCAACTTTTAGACAGATAGAGGGATGAGTGGTTAGTGAGGGGGAGGATGGAAAGGAGGGAGGTGGGTGGCTGAGAGGTAAGTTGCAAGGCAGTGTGGGAGTTTTAGGGCATGTTCAAGAGTCTCTGAGTCTGTGCACGTATGTGTGTGTATGTGCCTCCAGTCTGTGTGGGGGCGAGTGAGCATGGGACCGAGTGATGGCTCACATGGAGGCAGTTGCCATGGCAACAAAGGATGTCGTCTTGCTCCGCAAGGTCTCGGTTGTCCCAGAATGCCGCGGACATCTCTTTTTCTGTCTGACTGAGTCATCGTTCATCTTTTTCTACTGTTTGTATGTTTTTTCTGAAACAAAACACCTCTCCCTCCCCCCCAGCCCTGCTCTCTACCTCTTTCTCCCATGCTGCTCGAGCTTTGGCCCCATTTCCCAGTCCCATCCTCCCAGTCTCCAATACCGCTCTCTCCTCCACAGCTGCAACAGACATAAATAGAATACATGGCAGTGAAGCTGCCAGGCTGTATATTTTTGTGTGAATGTGTGTGTTTGTATTTTCGCTCCACTCACCAGTACAGACTCAGAGGTGGGATATCCCCGCAGGGAGCTCTAACTTATCGTCTGCCCCCCATATATCTTACGTGGTGCTCACTTTTACGGCCCATTAATTCACAACTTTACTGCTTTTGCTTCAAAACACTAAGGCCACTTAACTCTGTCCAGCTTGTGACCCCCAGGAATTTTTGGCTTTCCACCAGTGCAGAACGGCAATAACAAACAAACTACTGGTGGCAACAAATACAAACAACAAGAGCGGATTAGGGCATTGTTATCGATCCTGCACATCACATTTATATTTGCAGATTATATACTAAGCAGGTGTGACTAATGTTAATGAAGTCAGTGAGAGTATGGACGTATGAACAACTGTGTCAGTGGAGTGGAAGTGAGGCACGATGCTGAGATGGTGCAAAATGGAGAGGGGAAGCCAGACTATCATTAGAGGCGCGATGGATGAGCTTTGAGAGTCCCAGCATGCCAGTGCAGCCACTCCGCACATCTGTCGGTTTATCCCGTGGGGGCACTGCAATAGCAGACGCACCAGGACGTGCACGCTCACAAACATCTGTCTCCTCACACAGGCCATATGCCTTGTAACACAAGCCCTCTCTCGTCTCCATCCCCCGGTCTTGCTTTCATGTCTTTTTCCCTTTGTACCCATCTTCCTGTCTTTGATGGAGTGCCAGGGGCTGGCAGATGTTCTTGCTGCCCAGCTTCATGGTTACATTGTCGCCTCCTACTGTCCTTTACAAACAAACTCCCTCTTACACAAAACACACATGAACATGCATTTTGGTTTTGCATGAATAGATGATGGAATTACTGCAAACATGACTTTGCATAGGTCATTCTGATGTTAGTTTGCACCTTTGTACATTTGCCAGCAGAATAGCACATCAGTACTGAGGAAAAGGTCCTTGTTATGTTGCTCACTTCAGTTGCTGTCAATCCTTTAGTTACATCGCTAAATATAAACATCAAATCAATATGGACGGCAAAGTTACAATACAATTAGCACTACAATAGCACAGGCTGTTTTATTGATTTAGTGGATCAATGACACATTTCAGGGTCCAGAAAACTCTGGACTAAATCCATTACTATTTCTTCTAGTCTTAGAAAATGTATGTAAAGACAGGCACCTGCTTTAATGTCCTGATGATCGAAAAAGCAAAGTAAGTGCTCATCTTTAGTGCCCAGACTCACGTCAAAAAAAGATTCACCAAAGACAGATGGAGGCAGGTTGTAGCATGTGGGTCTTAGTAAGGTCCCCCAGCAGCAGCTGTGAAAAAAATGCAGTAATAGTGTACAGCTATAACAGCTTTTTTCCAGGGGTAGTGGCTATATGTGGACTTCATTACCCAATATTTGGCGAAATGACAGCTTGTTACAGACTTGCTGGAGACGAATGCATCAAGCTGTGCTGTTTGTGTTAGTGACTGTTGAGTTGTTTGTGTTCTTGTATGTGGTTCATTTTTTTTTCTATCATGGAACCCGTTTGCAGATTTATAATTAGAAATCTGTTGTATGCATGAAGGCGACAGTGAACAAAAAGCAGTAATCATTTGCTAAGTTTTAAACTTTGTGGTGGTGTAAAAGTTTGTTCAATGTGCTTACAATAGTTAGCTGTGCTCCCTGAGCCAGTGTGGGAGCCTTAAATGAGCTGGTCTTCTGTCAAGGTTGAATAAGTGGCACCACGAGCACACAGGTCTCAGAGGCGCAAACACACAGACAGACGCAGTGTGTGTGTGTTATCAGCCAGACATGCGTTTATTATGCACAGATGGACATGAAGAGTGAAGCACAGCTGTGCTTCAGCGCACACACCTCTCATTCATCTCAGGATTCAATCTGAGCCATGTACCTGTCTGAAAGGGGGATTTGGCCTGCGTGTCGACAACCAATCGGTCACACTGCACTGCCTCTGTCTACCTCACACACACACACACACACACACACACACACGCACACACACCTGACCTGTCAATTCCCTTCCCCTCATCCACTGTCATACATAATGCATGCAGTCCATTCACAGGGGACAAAGAATTTGCATCTTATCACATGTTTATATGAGTCTCTTTCACAGAGACCTGCGGCAGCAAGAAGAAAGTTTCACCTCTCTTAAATGAGGACCAGAGGTGTCTCTTCTGTTCATCTGGTCCTCTGCTCTTTCATCACCCCCCCTCTCCCCCCCCCCCCCCCCCCCC